>MU224763.1:72400-104866 GCA_018584345.1 Thuja plicata
ATTTGTCTTCCTTTCTCTTGCTTGTACATTTTATTGCTCACGTTTCTGTTATTCGTTTAGTAGTTATTGTATACTTGATTTGCATTCACTTGTGAAACCTTTGCTACTAACCCCCGCCCTTGGAAAGTTGTGGGAGACCGGAGAGAGAGGCGTACAATAAGATTCTCCTCCTAGCCCCAAATTTCACAAAGGAAAGATCCACTTTGATCAACCGTAAGAAAATTGTTAATGCACAAATGCCTCAATCGATCAGAAATAAGAAGAAAGAAGAAAGCCTTACATTCCCAAATTATGGATGAAGAGTATGCAATAGATTTGAATTGATTAAACCCTTAATTGAAATGAATTGAAGACAAGTACTAACCTCAAAATATAGCAGATCTAGAAAATTCTTTTTTCTAGTGTCTATATTGAGTTTCAGGAAATTCTGCAACCAGATCTGGAACAGAAACACAGAGACGGAGAAAATCCAGAATTTTTTTCCTTTTCTGAGTCAGGTTGACCTTGATCCAAATGCGGGGCGCAATTGTACCCTAAAATGTCGACCTTGACCTGCACTTCTCCGACGGAAAATCTGTTCACGGATCCCAAAAGTTGGCCGAAAAGGGTATCCGAATATGCTATGTAATTCACTATCTTGTACCTGTACCTACAAGAAAAATGGTTTTGTTTTTTGGGGGGAGGGGTTTGCCTTGGTCAAACCCCGGTTTTGGAATTAACCTTAAAATATAATTGAAATTGCAGAAACAAACAAATTAAATAAACAAGTTCACCTTGCATGTATATAAACCCTTGTTGAGGATTTGAATCCTTGGATCCACAAGTATGTATGCTCCAAATGAATGTAGGATGTAGGATGTCTCAAATAAATTGCTTGTAGATCTTCAACACCAATCTTAAATGGATCTTAGAATAGGAAGAAGCTTGCATGGATGTGGATGGAGAAATCTTTAACAAGAGGGCTCCATAGAGCTTGAATCCTTCAATGGCTACCAATGGATCTCCTTGATGAATTGAATGCTTGAATGTGCTTGAATTATTGAATGCTTGAGAGTAGATGATTGCTTCAATAGATCATGCATAGAGTTTGGAAGGATGAAATTTTTTCTTGGATAGTTCTTCTTCTTGCTTAGAGAAAATGAGAGGAGAAGGATTCCTTATATACAAATCCAGGGAACAATCTTCTAGAGAGGCCTAAATAGGAGAATTAAATTCCAATTAGACCTATACTCCTAGAAGTGGACCTATATTAAATATAATTTTAAGAGTCGTTACTTTCGAACCCAAAACAGCTGACCCGGAAGCGGGAATTAAATATTTCCGAAGCCCGACATCCGAAAACCCTGGAAACTTGAAATTTGGAAACCCCAGAAACTTACTCAGAGGGCTAAACTAGTCCAAAATGGAAGTGCTTCCATTTTCTGACAATACACCTACCACTTGCTCAAGAGTCAGAAATAGTGAATAGAGTAGCCCAGAGACAATAAAATCTTGTCACTCTGGATTTCCGACCTTACACTAGGTCCCAAAGGAGGGAAGGCATCTTTGATAGTTTCTTTCAAGAATTACAAAATCTCCAAATTCCTACAGCCTATACTCCTAAAAATAAGGCCAAGAGTAGACTGTCCTCTCCTCCCAAGACATCTCCTAGTATATCCTCATCTTCCCACTTGTGGAAAGCTTTGACCTTGTCTGGTATCCAAGCCCCACCTCTTGTGACTATTTACCCAACAACAATCATGGCATAGCCTTAGGGAGCAATAATAGGGACTTTGAATCTGGGTGGAAATCATAGTTTTCCTAAAGGAGCTAGAGAAATCCTACCCAAATTTTATGGAGATGGGAAAATGGCAGCCGAAGATCACCTTAATGCTTTTAATACAGTCTGTGGAATCTTAGTTGTTCAACATGAAGATGTGGATGTCAGAATTTTTGTGCAAACCCTCTCTGAGTCAGCTGCTGATTGGTTCTATCACTTGCCTAATGGTCATATCAGCAATTGGGATAGTATGAAGAGTGCCTTTGAGGCTCGTTTTAAAAGTGTGTCAGATGAACATTCTCTGCTGGCACAACTTACACAGTTAAAAAAAGAGATTCATGAGCCGATGAGGGAGTTCATAGCCAAATTTAATAAAATCATTCACAAAATCACTCAAGCTAAAATACCTACCCCTGAAACCAAAAATTAATTCTTTCATAACACTATGCTGCCTGATATTGGTTTCCACTTGAGGAGGGCAAGAGTAGCTAATTTTTTGATCACCCAATATATGTCTGTTGAACTTGAAGATGATTTAATAATAGTAGGGAAATGGAGAAAGGATGTTCAGATACCTAATGCACAAAATACCCCATCCTCTAATCCTCTATTACAAAGACTTGTGAATTATGTGATTACAATTAAAAGACAGTTTCCTAAAGGAAATGCTAATCCTCCTTCCCCATATAAAGACATCCCTAGAGGAATGATTGATCAAGCTAGTCCTAGCTACAAGAACCTGTGTTACCCCCCATCTGAAAAAAAAATGTTGGAAGCTTCCCCTAGAAGATCTAACATGTGTACTTTTCACCTTACTGATGATCACAATGGTACCACTTGTCCTTAAATGATTCGGTCCATGCAGATGCATGTTAACAAAGAACTGACTAAAGATCCAACTAGTGAATCAGAAATTCCTCAGTTACCTGGCAGCTCCAGAAATTATTATATGGAATATGACTCTGACGCTGAGCGAGGAGGTAATATTCTAGTAACTCTCGAGGACCCCACATGTAAAGCATTGACCAGAGGTCATMGAAATTCTCAAACAAATGATTCACCTTCAACCTCATAGCGTTGGGACAAACGTAAGGACCTCTCCTCTAAGACTCCATTTTCAAGAATCAAAGTTCTAAAGAAGATGAATTACCAAAGAAGTTTGACTCTAATTCCTCCTTTGATATCGTTGATTTTTGTAAAAATTCCAAAATTCAAGTATCCCCTACAGAATACCTTAAGATGAATCCAAAGGAATTAGAAAGACTTGTAAACTATGTTAAATCAAGACAACCTTCTCCAAATCCTATAGGTAATGAAAACACTCATGCATTCCTTTCAGAACAAGCTACTTTAGCCACCCAGTCCACTGAAGATACTAATCTTTCCCCTGGACTTAAACCATAACCCTTTTACTTATCTTTGTTTATCCATGGTTTCAAGTTGAACAATTGTGTCATAGACTCTAAAGCATATAGTAACATAATGTCTGCATCTGTTGCAAAGGCCCTAGATGTCCCTCTGATGCTACCTTTGGAAAGTGTTATGCAATGGATTCAAAACAAGTCCCATTGGTTGGTCAGATTAAAGATGCCCAAGTGGCCCTAGCACCCCATCCCGGTAAGAAGCTCAAATTAACCATCCTTGTTGAAATTCCAACTAGTTATGCTTTTAAGTAGGCCATTTTGTAGGGACCTTGGAGGTCAAATGAAACTAGACAGATCCCAAGCTCCTATTCTAGTGGGAAATTAAAAAAAACGTCTTGCAACCTGAAGGAAAATCTAAATACACTGTGTTTCCATCTAAGGATCCTAAATCTCAGATCCTTTATCAAGAGTGTGAATTTGGAAACTACTTGATCTCTTCAATGCCAGATGCAGCATAGGAAATAGTATAGGAAACCAATGGTTTGTGGTCCTTGGAGTTTGATGGTAGTTGTGCCTTCGTTGGCTCTGAAGCAGGAGTAGTGTTGATATCTCCAGAGGGAGATATGTTTCCTCGAGCATTCAAGTTAGAGTTTAACAACATGAATAACACGATCGAGTACAAGGCACTCCTGCTTGGCATTGCAGAAGAAAAGAAGATGGGAATAAGAATGCTCAAGGCTAAGGAGATGCAGAGTTGGTAGTAAGACAGATAAGGGGAAGATATTCAGTGAAAAATGAAAGGCTTAAACATTACAAAAACTGGGTTTGGGATGAAATCGAGGAATTTGAAGCCTTCTCTATAGAGGCTATTCCTAGGGACCTAAATAGTCGAGCTGATTCTCTAGCTATTTCAGCATCTTTGTTGTTACCACATTTTGATTTCAAAGAAAGTTCCTATAGGATTGAAATGGTCTATAGACCCAGGGTTCCGGATAATGCTGAGCATTGGAAAATTTTCCAAGATGATAAATAGATAGATAAATTCCTGCAGATGGTAGAAGTTTTCAGTACAACCTACTTTGAAGGATCACACTCTACCTATGATGAATTCTCCCCTGACCTATGGAAATCCACAAATGAGGGGATTGTTCAGCTGAAAGGGAACCACATTCCCAAGGGGCTTGTCTCTCTGGAAAACCTATTTGATAGACATGATGCAACCAAAGAACCCCCCCTTTCCCATGAGGATGTTGGTCAAGATAGTTTTGAGAAGGTGGATATAGGGGAAGGAAAAGACCCTAAACACATAAATTTGGGGAAATGTTGCATGCCTGATGAGAAGAAAAGATTCACTAGCTTATTGCAGGAGTATAAAGACGTGTTTTCTTGGTCCTACCATGATCTTAAGAATTTAAAGGAGGAAAGTTTCAGCACCATATCGCTCTTAAGCCCGGAGCTACACCTTTCAAACAAAAAGTTAGAAATTACAACCCAAGGTGTCTGAAGCAATAAAAAAAGAGGTGGAAAATGTGTCTCTCCACAGAGACTACCATCTTCTCTCTAGAGCTCTAAAATTACAAAGGTAAAAAGTCAATAAAATGATAAATTGACCTTTTTGGGCTTATTTTAATCCCCTAGGTTTATTTTTCACCTAGTTCAAACTGAGCAGAACAGTCCTACAAAATCAGTACCTCGTAGACATGTTAGGACCGAAATCAAACCTAGGGACAACAAGTAATTCAAATGCAATAATAAATTTGAATAGTCAACTGACCTAATGTAGTGGTCAAAACTAGTCAAACAAGAAGTACAGTAAACACAAAATCGATCAAAATATGTAGAAAAGGATACAAAATGCTTGTAGAAGGTTTCCAAAATATTCCTAAATAACAAATACAAGTCAACTAAAGTTGACTGCGATAGAAATTTGGTCAAACAAGGTTCAAAGCTAGTCAAAATTAGTAAAACAAGCTATGGAAGCTTTTAAGAAGCAACATGAACATGTGTTTAATTAATAATATCAAGTCATAAAAATCAATTCATTAATGAACATGTGCTTAACAAGCTCATCAAAATCTCGGTCAACATGATTTAAATATGGTCAAATCTCACTAATAATGTAGTCAAACTTGGTCAAACTATGTTCCTATCAACACATATTCAATCCAAATCATATCTTAATTGATCCTTAACCCATTCTTATTGATCCAATCATATCTAACATCACTTTCTCATCAATATCAACACTTGAAGTAGGGATTTCATCAATATTCATTTCAATTTCATTCTCGAGGGGGCATGATCATACCTAAATCAATTAGTTTCTTACCTAAATACAAATAGGGATTCCAAATCAGAATTTCTTATCAAATTAACTTCCTCGGGAACTATATCAATTAACAACATCAAATGAATATGGGCATGTCAGTTTCCTTCCATCAAGTTGGGACTGTTAGATAATAGACTTCATCACAAATCATATCAAGCCAGTTATTTATGCCTCTGGATTAACCTTAAGGTTTCAAATCATCTACCAAGTATTCTATTTCATTACATCAAATTGAATATGTTGATTTGATTCTTATTGACCTTCATTCAATCAAGTTCAGAGTCGATACCATTAGTCTTTTTTTAATCAAGTTCAAAACCGATATCATCAATCGTATTGCGTTCAATCAAGCTCAGAATTGGTTTGGTTGATTCTTTTCACATCAAGTTTAGAATCAGTATATGTACACCTTTAATCAAATTGAATTGCGTTCAATCAGGCTCAAAATTTTCAATTATAAAATCATGAGTAGTTTCATCGCTCTATATCAAACTATTATCTAAATCAACATCAATCTATTCTTTGAATCAACGCGTTGCTCACACGTCAATTCAAAGAGGGGAAAATGTAATCACCCTAAATTGGGCTAGTCTAACCAAAGGCCTATTTGCCTTAACTTAGGATCTTCCTCCCAATTATGCTAGCCTAATTATAGGATCAACTCCACTAAATCGCTTGGCTAAAGTAATTAATTAAAAAAATTAATAAAAGCTCCTAAATTACAACTCACCACTAAGTGATAAATCAATTGATAGACCAATGGGAATTAAAATACATGGATCATCTTGATGAGACCGTTTTACTATCTCTATTATGATTAATCCTTATACTATGTTTTTAAGTATTACTAGAACAATTGTGAACTTTTAGTTAGTTGAACTTATGTCAAGAACAGCTAGAACCATTAAACCATGGGTGGAATAGATATGTCATATTATGCTAATATTATATATATGTTGCAGTATTTCATATAATAATCAGAATGTGTGTTCTAAAATCTGGATTAATTTGAATAAGCTACTTGTATGAATATCTTTTGCATGATAACTAATACTACCAGGAAGTAGGAGTCGCTGGGAGTGGTCGACAGTATTGAAGGAGTATGTTAAAGACCAGCTTCGAATGGATAAGCCATCATGGCATCAGAAGACACGGCTACCGCAAATCAAGAGCCACTGTTTCAGAGATGCATGGATGTAGCTCTGCTATATTCCCTCTGTATTCCTAGCATGTTGACTTGGTCGCACAGAATTCATTGCATATGTCATGCGCTGTTGTGTTCCCTATTTTTTCTCTTTGGCACGGTTTTAGTTAGATAGTTCCTTTTTCTGTTTCAAAATAAAGAAATCAATCCTCTATTTATAGGGATGATATTGATAGTTTGTAAGTTAGGAGATTTTTGGAAATACAATGTTATGATTGTATCTTGCACAACAAGTTCATTTTCAGTTTCATGTATCATTCTCATGTAATCAGTTTTGAAATATAATGAAGTAACTTTTGGTTCATATTCTATGTTCATAGATTAGCAGAAGTCGACCAAGGGGGCCACTTGGTAGGTGGATTAGAGTAGAAGTAGAATAGATTTACTTTATGCATTTCCAGCATTCTAGATATAAGATTACAGTTTCTTCCTACAGCACCTGCAAGGATATTTATAGTGAATGCTCTAGGTTGAAAGAATAGGTTTAAGTAGAGTTTTCAAGTTGTAGCATTCATTTGAGTAATGAGTAAGTGTGTTTACTTTCCTACATCCCTAGTATAGATTCCTTTCATGTACTTTACTTTTCTGCAGCATAGGTAGGTGGCTCTTTAAGGAATTTAGTGCACATACTGTGTCGTACCATTTCAAGTATACGTCCCTGGGTTGACAAACTAAATGCACCTCATGGTGGGAGAAGTGATCCTTAGATTGCATAAACTATTCCTAAGAGAGGCTTTGGGCACGATTACTAAGCACCTATTGTGAGGCGGTTCACATCTCACATGGATGTGAACATGGATGGGCTTAATGATGATGCAAGAAGGCGTAGTGCTAGGACATTTTATCTCCAAAGCTGGAATCCAGGTAGATCCTGCAAAAAAAGAGGTAATTCTCACATTACCTATTCCTACAAAGCAAAAAGATGTTAGGTCTTTCCTAGGACATGTTGGCTACTATAAGAGGTTTATCCAAAATTTTAGTCAAATAGCTAGTCCTATGTATACATTGCTTAACAAAGAGGCCGAATTCAATTGGACAAAGGAATGTAATGAATCCTTTCTGTAGCTTAAGAAAATGTTGACCATTGCACCCATACTTAGGGGTCCTGATTGGACTTTGCCATTTCACATTCATACAAATGCTTCAGACTACACAATAGGTGTTGTCCTAGGACAAAAGTCTAGTAACCTAGAGAATGCAATTTACTACATTAGTAAAAGCCTCCATGGACCAAAATTAAACTATACAGTGACCGAGAAAGAATTACTAGCAGTAGTTTATTCTCTGAACAAATTCCGTCATTACATAACTGGCTATCCTATTTTTGTTCATACTGACCATGCAGCAATAAAATATCTCATGAACAAACCTACTATCATAGGCAGGTTAGCAAGATGGCTTCTTCTTTTGCAGGAATTTGATATTACTGTAGTTGACAAGCCTGACAAGGAAAATGTAGTAGTTGATTATCTATCAAGAATCCACCATACTGAAGAAGCTGATGCTACACTGATAGATGATGCATTTCCAGAAGAGCATTTGTTTCATATTGATGTCCAAAGTTTGTGGTATGCTGATATAGCTAATTACCTTGCAGCAAACAAAATGCCAACACACTTTTCTTACAAGGATAGGACACCGCTTGTCAAGAAAAGCTTTAATTTCTCTTTGATTGATAACATACTATTTTACACTGGACCTAATCAAGTAATGCGCAGATGTGTGCGAGAAGATGAGACATATGACATTCTCCTTGCCTGTGATAATGAACAGTGTGGGGGACACTTTGCAGCAAAAAGAACAGCCCAAAATATTTTAACAACCAGTTATTATTGGCCTACACCTCACAAGGATGCAACCAGCTACACAAGGAAATGTGACAAATGTCAGAGAATGGGACGACCAACTAGATCTGATGAAATGTCATTAAATCCACAGGTGGTGGTAACTCCATTTTACAAATGGAGCATGGACTTCATTGGTCCAATAGACCCTCCATCCAATGGGAAGTCTTACATCCTAGTGTGCACTGATTATTTGACCAATTGGGTCAAAGTAAAAGCTATGAAACATGCTCGAGACCATAAGGTTGCAGAATTCTTGTACGATGATATTTTCACCAGATATGGAGTACCGAGAGAACTTGTAACTGACCAAGGTGTCCAATTCACTTCCAATCTAATAACATAGCTCATGAAAGAATATAATATGAGACATAGGAAGTCAAGCCCTTATCACCCTCAAGCCAATGGACAGGCTGAAGTTACAAATCGGGAAATAGAAGCCATCTTGACAAAGATAGTTCATTTGCATCATCGCAACTGGAGCAACCGACTAACAGAAGCCATCTGGGTGTATAGAAAAACTTGGAAAACCACCATAGGGTTCACTCCATTTGAGATATTATATGGAAAAGCAACAATGCTACCCATTGAATTTGAACACAAAACATTTTGGACAACACTGGAGTTAAATATAGATCTTCCTGTAGCACAGAAGGAGCGATTGCTGCATCTCAATTCCTTGGATGAAATGCACACACTAGAGAGAACTGAAATAGTCCATAAACAAAGGAATAAATGGCATGACTCGCATATTAAGAACAAACAGTTTCAAGTTGGCGATTGGGCATTGCTATACGATTCAAGATTCAAAGAAATACCAGGCAAGTTGTAGACAAGATGGTTGGGGCCATATGAAATAAGCCATGTCTTCACCAATGGAGCCATCTAGTTGACCACAATTGACCCAGTGCAATTCAAACTATTAGTCAATGGACATCGGCTAAATTTGTATCACCAACCTCAAACAAAAGAAGACTTCCTGCAACAATTCCAACAACAAATTTCCAACGAGCAACAGGTAACACTTCCTGCAGTAGAGGGTGCAAACCTTCTTCCTGCAGCTCTTCAGTAGAATTCCATCGAGCATGTCCATAATAAAAACTTCATTTTTACATGAAGTTCATTCCTCCATTCACTTTCTACTTCTTCTTTCCAACTCATCTCATTTCTTTATCTACCACCCACCCACCCTCCACGTCATCACAATTATCATTTCTTTGCTTTCAATAAGAGTCGAGTACACTGACACAAACCACCGCCACTTTCGTTCCACTCTCACCACCTTTTAATGGCATGTGCAAAGATCGAATGACATGTACAAGCTTTTCAAATTGTTTCCATTTTTAGCACATAGATTTCGATGATTATATCTAGTACTGCAATAAATATATCATTACGGCATTAAGCCAGTTCCCTTCCTCGTGCCAAGTCTGCCAAGTGTGGACACTTGTCAATTGTATGTAGGGGGAGGGAAGTGTATTAATTCCAAATTGTCATTTCTATTTACGCCTAAAATATTTTGTCACCTCAAATCTGTACTTAGCCTTGTCTCATTAAAGTTTTATTGCCATATCACACAACTTTCATACCGTTATTCCCGAATCCTTCACGATTGCCAGACTTGATGTGACTTATAATTAAGTTAAGTGGCAACCCGCAGTAAAGACTATAATTTCTCTTGATAAAATACATCACCATTGTTCATACTAAGGATAACAGAGGAATTCAGAAGAAAGCCCATAGTTTTTCAAAAATGAGTAGTCTGATATTCAAGGAACGGGGCATTTATTTACTACAAGGGCAGACAAATTGAAAATTGGCAAGCACAGATGGGAGGCCAGTTACAAAGACACAAGACAGTAGTACATGGTGTGCTACTTTCATAGGATACTTCTTAAGGTTAACAGAATTTGATGAGGACTCAATAGCTAAATTTGCGAGTACATTTGAAGAAGGGCAAGCAACTGTGTGGGGATTGACAGTGGTTGCAACAAAGGAGCGGATAGAAGAAGTTACTATATTACCAATGGTTGGGGAACATTACCCCAATGTGCATGATGCCAGATCAGCTAGGGCCCAGTTTACCCTACCAGGCGACCCTCCATTGGAGATTACCAAACAAGGGTGCAAAAGAATGTATATCCCTCCGCCGTATAATGAGTTAGATACACATATCATCAGGTATTTTACATTTGAAGGGAGATTTTCCAATTTGCATGCACATCATTTAAAATTACCGAGTAATGTAAGGCATAATCTACGAGTAAATGTCCCAAATTTCTTGTACAACATGCTATGCATTAGTGCTGAGGAGAACCAAAAAGGAAATGTAAATTCTGTCACCCACCATGCCCTAATTAAATTATTAATAGAAATATATCTTAGGGATGCTTCTACCATGGCATGATCAAAGTTTGTCCAACATAAAACCCTACAACCACAGGTTAACCCTAATGTACAAATTGGTCATGATAATGCAATACCAACTGACCCAGCCGTTGAACAAGATACCCAAGGGGCAAAAACCATAAATCTTGAAGAAAGTGTGCCCTTACATGCTCATGAGAGCAATGTACCTACTTCTTGCCGAACCAAAGGAAAACAAAAATTAGAAGAAGAAACTTTAGTTCTTGCAGCCAAACCACAAACCCCTACTTCTTCGAAGGGGAAGAAAAGGAAGTTGGTTCCTGCAGAAGCTACTCCTACAACAGAGAAACCAAAGAAGGCTACTAAGAAAAAGTCTGTAGAAATTGTAGAAACCCCTGTGCAAAGGAGTCCTAGAATGAGAGGATAGCTCCCTAGAGCATCCTCTGAAAGCCAACCCACTTCTCCTTTGCAATTTGATGAACAACCCAATGTGCAAATTATTCCAGAAGATTCCCCAAATCAGTCTACAATTCAAGACTTTCCACCGCATTCAAAAGAAACTTATGAAGTTGAACCTGATGTTTACCAAAATAGTCCCCAAGAAATCCATCAGGATATTCCAGACATTAGTGAGGAGAATGCCTTAGTAATCCATCAGTCAGCCTATGCAGAAACTGCCTTAGTGCCCTACAACCGAACTTGGTTAATAATTTTCTTAGAGCAGTCTTGGAAGGAACAGAGGAGGCAAAGAAACCAGGCAGAAGATTTTGGCCCAATCACCTTGCAAACGCTTTTCTTTGGATTGCATAATAAGTATGTTCTAACAACAACTTTATGGGGAGAGGAGAAGAAGAAACTGAAAAGAATAATAACAAAGCAAGGGGAAGAAATTGCAGAATTGAAAGAGCAATTGGAAAAAAAAAAAAAAAGATGGATCATGCCCTCCAATTGGCTGATCAAATAATTGCATGTAGGCCACCTCCTAGGGTTTATACCATCTGTTTGAAATAAAAGTTCCTCTTGTTCCAGCTAATGATGACCATTAAAGATATAGACTCTGAGTTCAAGTCATCCCAAGAATTTTATGGCCTTTACCAGACTCTTCCCTTATGACAGCAAAATCTACTTTGTGAACTGTACATGCATAACTTCATTATCCCAGCTGATAATGAGTGGAATCCTCTACTCTACATAGGGGATATACACCTAAGGGCATTAATGTCCTGGATGCATAATGAATCCAACTATGACAGACAGTTGGAAAACTATAGGGAACAGGAGAAAATAGAGCCATTATCATTAAGAGAAGAGAGCAGCAAGCCAGATATACTCCTTAGATATTGGCTCAATTTGACTTATGGAAAAATTAAGGAGGAAACAAGGGATAAAATTTTTGGGATTCGTACAGATGTTTATGCAGAATATGATGGTTTGTCTTACTTTGTCTTCCAGAGAGCCCTAGCTAGATCCAGAAGCAGATGGGGTAGGTTATCCGAGGAATTGAAGAAATCTGAGCTACACAGTCCTATCAACCTCCAAGAAGCTATTCAAAGAGCACCAAAATACATGCAGCTAGGAAGGCAAACTAGACAGGAACTTTGGTGTTCACTCACCATGCAGCCACTGATGCTCCTCTGGCCCCTGTATGACATTAATACTGACAGACTTGACTGATTGCAGGAAAATCACAGAGTAGATGTCTGGGAGAAAACAAGGGGGTTCTATTACACCTTCAAAAGCCAAAGGAGAGGGAGAACAGAGGTTGGAGATTTCAGAACAACTACCAGAAGATGTAATTCTTGAGGACAAGCATTCAACTTGCCAAGGGGAAAATGATGAGACTATTTTACTGTCTCTATTATGATTAATCCTTATACTCTATTTTTAAGTATTACCAGAACAATTGTGAACTTTTAGTTAGTTGAATTTATGTCAAGAACAGATAGAACCATTAAACCATAGGTGGAATAGATATGTCATATTATGCCAATATTATATATATGTCGCAGTATTTCATATAATAATCAGAATGTGTGTTCTAACATCTAGATTAATTTGAATAAGTTACTTGTATGAATATGTTTTGCATGATAACTAATCATGCCAAGAAGTAGGAGTCGCTGGGAGTGGTCGACAACATTGAAGGAGGACGTTAAAGACCATCTTCAAACAGATAAGCCATCATGGCATCAGAAGACACAACTACTGCAAATTAGGAGCCACTATTTTAGAGATGCATGGATGTAGCTATGCTATATTCCCTCCGTATTCCCAACATGTTGATTTGGTCACCCAGACTTCATTGCATATGTCGTGGGCTGTTGTGTTTCCTATTTTTTCTCTTTGGCGTGGTTTTAGTTAGATAGTTCCTTTTTCTGTTTCAAAATAAAGAAGTCAATCCTCTATTTATAGGGATGAGATTGATAGTTTGTAAGTTTAGAGATTTTTGGAAATACAATGTTCTGATTGTATCTTGCATAGCAAGTTCATTTTAAGTTTTATGTATCATTCTCATGTAATCAGTTTTGAAAGATAATGAAGTAACTTTTGGTTCATATTTTGTGTTCATAGATTAGCAGAAGTCGGCCAAGGGGGGCCACATGGTAGTGTATTAGAGTAGAAGTAGAATAGATTTACTTTCTGCATTTCCATCATTCTAGATATAAGATTACAGTTTCTTCCTGCAATATTGTACTTTATGAATGTTCCTGCAACACCTGCAAGGATAGTTATAGTGAATGCTCTAGGTTGAAAGAATAGGTTTAAGTAGAGTTTGCAAGTTGTAGCATTCATTTTAGTAATGAGTAAGTGTGTTTAATTTCCTATAGCCCTAGTATAGATTCCTTTCATGTACTTTACTTTCCTGCAGCATAGGTAGAGTGGCTCTTTAAGGAACTTAGCGCACATACTGTGTCGTACCATTTCAAGTATAGGTCCCTGGGTTGACAAACTAAATGCACCTCATGGTGGGAGAAGTGATCCTTAGATTGAATAAACTATTCCTAAGGGAGGCTCTGGGCACGATTACTAAGCACCTACTGTGAGGCGGTTCACATCTCACATGGATCAATCAATCTAAACCATTCATTTCCTCTCATTCTCCATAAAAGGAATGAATTTTGAGCTCATTTGATCCCATAATCTTGCATTCTTAAGTACATACAATAGAATTGATCTTTGTATCTAGATAATTAACAAACACTTCAATTTCATAATGGATTCAATTAATTTACGTTTGATTTGTTTAACTTAGATGAATTGTAATGGATTTTGTAATTTGAATCTTCCATTTTAGAATGTATTGTCACTAATCTAACGCACATTCTGAGAGAGCTAACATAATTAGATCAAACTCTTTCTAACTAGGAAGCTATAATTCAATCTCAATTGTTATATTTTGATTGATTTCTTAAGGACTAACAATTGAATTAACGAGTTATAGAGTGTTGTGTTTGCATATTTGTAGGTACATATGAAGTACGCATAAACACGTACATAGAGAGGACATGCATATTTATGGTGTGAAAATTTGTAGACCGATAGTCAAAGAAGGGACAAAGACAAAATCCAATCATGGGATCAGATGGTGAACAAGTTGAAGACCAAGTTCTTACCTGCTAATTACCTTGAGTAAGTTTGTTTAGGAAGTTGCAAAATTTGAAACAAAGAGATCTTAGTGTGAAAGGTTATCCTAAAGAATTCTATAGGTTGGATAATAGATCTGGACATATAGATGATGATGTTGAAAGGATTTCAAGATACCTGAATGGTTTGAGGACATATATTCAAGATGAGATTAGTTTGGTTAAGTTGCAAAGTTTAGGGGAAGCTTATCGATATGCCCTAAAATATGAGGGGAAATTGAACAAGAGACATGAATAGAGACAAAGAGAAAGAGGTGGAAGATCCCAGAGAGGTAGATCTTATTCATACCAGAACAAAGGCAAGACAAAATCCATGGAAGAGAACTCATACTGAAGGCATGACATAAATTTTTAGAGAGGAGGTAGATCCAGTACTTACAAGAGAGATGATAAAAGAGAGTTTAGAGGAACTTTTTTAAGTGTGGCAGTGAAGGACACCAAGCTTTTGAATGTACTCAAGGAAATTCAAGCAAGAAGAGTGGGAATAGTGCTCACAATTATTTTTTGGAAGAAGAGTTAAGCGAACCTTTGAATTGACCTAAAGATGGAGAAGCCCTAATGGAGACGAGAGTCATGTATCATGAAGAGATAGATCAAGATCTATTGTTGTGAAGAAGTTTGTTCAAAACAAGATGAAAAGTTGAAGGAAAGTGTTTCAAAGTGATCATTGGCAATGGTAGTTCAGATAACTTAGCCTCTGAAGAGTTGGTGAATAAGTTGCAGTTGTAGAGATTGAAACATTTGAAGTCTTATCAAATTGCATTGATCAAGGATGATCATAAGGTACTGGTAAGTGGACAATGTTTGGTGAAATTGAAGATAGGATCTTATCATGATGAAGTTCTTTGTGATATTATGCCTATGGATGTTTGTCATGCTTTTTTGGGTAGACTATGGCAGTATGATAGGAAAGCTTTACATCATGTTAGAAAGAATAAGTATACTATTGTGGCTAATGGGATGAAACAAGTATTGTTACCCTTAGTTGAGGCTCCTAAGAATGAGAATTGTACTAGTGTCCAATTTTTTTTGGTTGAAGGAAGGAAATTCTTGGATCCTTTGAAAAGTAATAGTACGTGTTATGCTTTGATTCCTAAGAATTATGATTTGGAATCCAAAGGATAACATCCTATGAAAGTGAAAGAATTGGTGATAGAATATGAAGACATATACAATCTCAAATAATGTGTCTGATAGATTACTATGTGAGGAGTATTAGTCATTGTATGGATCTAATCCATAGAGCTAGTTTTCCTAATAAAGAAACACACCGAATGACACCTACAGAGAAGGAGGAATTGAAAAGAGAAGTACGCGAATTGTTGAGGAAAGATTTGATCAGAGAAAGTTTGAGTCCATGTGTAGTACCAATAGTGTTAGCAGCTAAGAAGAATGAAGAATGGAAAATGGAGAATGGAGAAGCGAGAATGGAGAATGTGTACAAATTCTAGAGCTATAAATAGAATCACAGTGAAGTATAGGTTTCCATTACCTAGGATGAATGACATAATGCATTGCTTGAGTGGAGTGAAGTATTTTACAAAGATTTATTTGAAGAGTTGTTATCATCATATCACTATCAGAGAAGGTGATGAATGGAAGACAACATTCAAGACAAATGAAGGATTGTATAAATGGTTGGTGGTTCCTTTTGGATTTTCTAATGCACCAAGTAATTTCATGAGGTTGATGAATGAACTATTGAATAAATTCTTGTGATGACATTATGATTTTCAGTAAGAGTAAAGAGGATCATTTGTTGCATCTGAGACAAGTATTGCAGATATTAAGGGAAGAGAAGTTGTTGACAAATATCAAGAAGTTTTCTTTCATGAGAGAAGAGATAGTATACTTTGGTTTTGTGGTATCTACTAATGGTTTGAAAATAGATCATGAGAAGGTTAGAGCGATTGTTGATTGGCCTACACCTGATAATGTTGGATAAGTAAGATCATTTCATGGATTGGCTAGTTTTTACTAGAGTTCATTAGGAATTTCAGTTTGGTTTGTAATCCTATGAATGAGACAATGAGAGGTGATAGAAAAGAATCTAAGTGGTCACATGGAGCACAAAGGAGTTTTGAATTGTTGAATAGAAAGTGAATGAACAACCTATGTTAGCTTTACCATATTTCAATAAGGTATTTCAAGTGGACTGTGATGCAAGTGGGAATGCAAATGGAGCAGTGTTAACTTAAGAATGTAGACCTATTTCTTATTTCAGTGAAAATTTGAATTATGCAAAAAGGAGATATTCAGTATATGATCAGGAGTTTTATGCCATAGTTCAAGCTTTGAAGAAGTGGAGACATTATTTGTTTCCTAAGGAGTTTGTATTGTATACTAATCATCAAGCATTACAATATTTGAACAGTCAGAGTAAGTTGAATCAGAGAAATATGAGATGGATTGAATTCTTGCAGAGTTATACATTTGTGTTGAAACATATGAGTGGTAAGTAAAACAAAGTTGTTGATGCTTTCAGTAGAAGAAGAAATTTTTCTGACAGAGATGAGAATTAAAGTGTTGGGATTTGATGAATTGAATACTTTGTATGAGGATGGCCCTAATTTTGTAGAACTTTAAAAAGCTTGCAGAGAACTTGTTGTAGTAGACCAAAGCAAGTGGTTGGATTGTTTCACTCAAGAAGAAATGTTATTTAGAGGAATTTAGTTGTGTATACCTAGGAGTTCAATGATAGATAACTCGGTTAAGTAAAAACATTATGGAGGATTCGCTTAACATTTTGGTATTGAACAAATAGTGGCTTTGGTGAGTGAAAGTTATTTTTGGCCTTAGATTCATAAGGATGTAAGGAAATGTATTCAGAATTGTAAGATTTGTCAAGTTGCTAAAGGGAGTAGTCATAACACTGGATTGTATAAACCTTTGACAGTGCCAACTAAACCTTGGGAAGATATTAGCATGGATTTTGTACTTAGATTACCAAAAACATAACGAGGTAATGATTCTATATTTTTGGTACTAGATAGATTTTCGAAGATGGTTCATTTCATACCTTGTAAGAAGATAGCAGATGCAACACATGTAGCTGATTTATTTTTCAGAGAAATAGTGAGATTCTAGGGATTACCAAAGTGTATAGTTTCAGACAGAGATAGTAAATTGTTGATTATTTATGGAGGACACTTTGGAAGAAGTTGAATAATGAGTTGAATTTTAGTTATACATTTCATCCACAGACTGATGGACAAATAGAGGTAGTAAACAAAAGTTTGGGTAATTTACTAAGATGTTTGGTTGGAGAAAAGACTGTGAATTGGGATTTAGTTCTAGCACAAGCAGAGTTTGCATATATATAATAATTTAGTGAATAGGAGTACAGGGAAGACACCATTTGAGATTGTTACCGGTTTTAATCCTAAAGGAATATTAGAACTGAGGGATATCAGTCATGAAGTCAAGAGGATTGCAGAAGCAAAAGAATTTGTAGAACACATTAGTGGATTGAACAATCAGGTCAAACCATATTTAGAAGATATGAATCAGAATTATAAGGAGAGAGTTGATGTGAAAAGGAGACATAAGAAATTTTGATTAGGAGATGAAGTGATGACTTATTTGAAAAAAGGGTCGATTTCTAGTTGGAAAATATAACACGTTGAAGATGAGGAAGTTTGGATCGTGTAAAATATTGAGGAAATTTGATTCAGGAAATGCATAATATGAAGTGGAATTATGAGAGGACATGGATATATCACCCATATTCAATGTGGCATATCTTTATGAGTATCACAAGTTAGATTGTTGTGAACAAGAAGAATCATTTGTTGCACAACAGTATCCTAAGAAGAAGATAGAGGATATCGAGAAGATTTTGGATAGTAGAAGTACCAAAGGCAAGCAGTACAGAGAGTATCTTGTAAAGTGGAGAGACAAACCAGTTGAGGATTCTTCATGGATTTCTCAAATTGAGGTTGACCATCTTGGTTTTCCTTTAGTCTTAGGAAAGTGAGAGACCCACTTTTCAAATAACATTGGGCATCTAATTTAGGAGCATCTTGGGATCTTGGCAATCTTGCATCAACCAAAAATAGTTTGTTTATCGCTGAGTTTCTTTCAGGATTCCTTCAGTTTGGATCTTTTGCATTTTCAAACCTTACAATGTGTTCCTAGTATCTTTTTGAACCTTATTCTAAATTCACATCTCATTTGGTTACTTAGTGCATGAGATATTGCAAATTCTTGGTGGGACTTAACTGTTCTTCACGTTTTACGACCAGTTTGTATTTTTTGATCTCGCGAAGGATTTTCCAATCAGCAAAGCTTCATAAATAAATTATCAATGTTGTTGCGCTCATGGTTGACCTACTTGAGGGATCACAATTCACGTTTCTTTCATTTGAGGGAGATCCTTATGATTCGGGTCCTGGGTTATATTTTATAATACGTTTTATTCTCATTGGGAAATATAATCTCTAGGTTGACTTGATGCTTGTGAAGACTTTATAAGCTGGTGAAATTGTTCCTAAGGGGGCAACTCTCATATTATCATCTTGTTGTAGTTTGAAGCGGGAATATTTGTAAGGATTTCTATTTGTAATCAGGTTTGTATGCATGGAATGTAAGACTACATATTGCAGATCCATTGTACTTGATTTCAGGATGATAAAAAAAAAGCAAATATGGCATATCTCTCCATAATTTGTGTTGTTTCCATTGTGTGACTCTTGTTGCAAGGATTGGACTAACTTCTTTGAGGTTCCTCCTGTCCTTGGTTGCACCAATCAAGACTTAGATCCTACAATTAACTTCTAGTTGTAGGAATGACTTTTCTACAAGTTGTTGAATTGGAACTGTTCAATATATGCTTCTGGTCCTTGAGTATCCAAATAACTCAAATTTTTGCATCAATCTTTTTTCTTGTATCTTTCTTTAAATTTTACTTTTATCTGATTTCACTAAATATTGGAGTACTTAGAGGTATTCACATGCTTACTCGACAAAATTAGAAACTTGTCTAATTTTCCTAACTTATATGATTCACTTCAAAATAAATGTACATGAACATTTCAGGCCAATAAATTCTTTTTCCAAAGATAAGATCATGTTAGCAGTGACACCTCTAGGAATGATGAGCATTGTTTTCATCATTTATTAAAAATGAGTGTAGTCTACATCATTCTTTTCCAATATGCATAATTCCCACTACTCAGTTTGTCTGACTTTGTGGGAAGATTAATAGTGACGGCACAATACCTCCAGCAATAAATATTAATATGAAAGAAGAAAAAGGAAATATTCCCTCTCGAATCAAGCATTTTGCAAATGTACAGAGAAAACAACATCTAACTCAAAAAACTATGTAATCAATCAATGGAAAGAAATGACTTCTCTCAAAGCCATAACATTGAAAACATGTTGAACATAGTGTGTTAAGGAAGAAAAGAAAATTGTGATGAATCACACAATATTTAAGGGTCACTATATGTGCCTTACATACTTTTCATCAAAACGGATATAAAATGTTTGTTTGCAGTCACATGTCACGAGTTTGAGGGAATTTAAAAAAATGAAGCATGGGGATCCAAATTCTGTGTAGGCCCTCTAGAAGTTTGGTTGTGTCTCTATTCGGGGTTTTACTTTGTATGAAATTTTGAATGTGAAACACACTATTCAATGGCTTTTTTGTCAAATATTGTTCCACGATGTAGATGCATTTTGTTTTCTAGTGCCATCGCATGTTAAATCATTTTTGACAGAAACATTTCATGACCTCCATAGATTTTCTATGGATGTATAAAAATTTACAGCCATGGAAGAGAAAAAAAAGATCCCTCTACTTGAAATAGTGTTTCAGTGGATGATTGGAGAATAAAGGACTACAAGAGCTTGAAAACTTTGAGTCTACGTTGAAGTGGGCAGTTGAAATCTGAGAAGATTTTGAGTTGGGTAGTTAAAATTTGAGGAGAACGAAAAAGGTGGTGTGCATTTCATCTCCCTATGTAGTGGGTTTGTGTGATTCAATCCTCTCACCTACCGGTGTCAACAAGGCAGCAAGATGTGCTTCTTTTCATGTTGTTTCTCGCTTCTCTTCCAATTTAATATTAGGGAGAGAATCATCCCTAGTTTGTGCGAGGAGAAAGAATATGTTGCTCTGCCTGTATTTTGTATTCAAGGAAAATGAAGGCCAAATTGGGGAACAATCTTTAGCATTTGCAGATTCCTTGAGAAGGGGCTTTTGAGAATGAGGAAAAGGGGTTGTTCAGTAATGGTAGGTCCAAAATGGTTGTGCTTTCTTGGAGCCTTGGATAGAAGATTAACAATTCAAAAAAAATCATAGAGAAGACCAATGAAAAGAAAAACTCATAAATATTTAAGAATGATTCTTACACAGTACATAAATGAAAAAAAAATGTTACTTGAAAAATATGGTACCTATATTTGTCACTGGGCTTTCTTCCTCTTTCAGACTTTGCTTTGCAGCGTGCAGTCACACAATGTATAAAATATTAAAAAAAAAACTTTGTTTCCTTCTATTTATTTGGCGAGAAAATAATGAGAAAATTGTTGACATGTGACAAAAAACTTTCCTAAGCTGGTGGGGCTATTTCCAGCCCCATCCCATTTTTAAATAGACCCCAAGCCCCCCATGGGACCCCTACCTTAGAGACCCTATATATCAACTTATGTGATATACACTCCATAAAATATTCTATAAATTAAGTGTTAATATGATTAAACATTTCATTCAACTTATAGTTTTCAAAAATTAAAAAGGTTTTGTTATTAGAAAGTATATTTTAGATTTTGTTCTTACTACTCATAAATTCATCAATTATATAAAAAAAATCTCACTATATAGTAGTTATATATTTGTAATGTTAATCATAAGGCATCTTGGTATTTTTCCTTCAAGTCATTCTTTAGAAGTTTGGATTCCAAGGGAGAATTTATGATGAGTTGGCTAAATTTATTTAGTAAAAATATGACCATTTACTTTTTCATCCCCACATAAGATAAGTAATCAATTCACTTCTTGCCTCTATATTTATTAAAGTGGAAAGACTATGTTAGCATACCTAATTTCATGGTAGTAGATGCTAGCAAGAAATGACACGAGAAAAAAAAAGGATGGATTGATTTTATATTACAAGCTAGAGAGAAAATAATGAATATCCTTGGTGTAAGGATTTTCAGAAACAAAATGATTCTTTGATTACATTCCCCATGCACTCACAAATTTGAGGCTATATATTTGCATGGTGTGATTATGGGCGATAACAAATAAAGTATATATGGTTTTAGTTGTAAGGTTTGTAAAGCTATGAGGAAGAGTTTAGATTATATTGATCAATTATTAGGTAGTCTCGTTCTTCTATATGTAGGTTGTTTCCATGCTTTTGAAATTGGCCTATATGTACATGCATAATGAGGACATTGACACTCTTGGATATTTTCTTGAAGTGCATACATATTATGTGGTTGTACAACATCACACTATTTTGAAGAACTGAGATAAGTTTTATAAATGCCTCGATATGTTCAAAAATACCCTTAATATTTTGTTCTCCATGTATATTTTGAATACAAACGTTAAGAGCTATAATGAGGACAAGCTCATTAAAGGTCAAAATGATAAATTATATTTTCTAGTGTAATTGACAATGATGACATAATTGAAATCAATTTGGTTTTTAAAGATTAGTAATCTTTCTAACTTTATACTATGAACAATAACAAAATTTAAATATAATATATGTAAAATGCAAAACAAATATTTGTAATGAGTATTTTATAAATTATAAATTTATTATGATAGTATGAAGTGGAGTTGGGTGGGTGTGTTAATAGAATAATGTTAAACTGTACAATTTCATAACGGAAAGAGAAAAGTATAATGGTAAAAATATATTTTAATATATGTAATGTTATAAAGTTAAATTGTCCTATTAATGGGAAAAAGTGGGTTCATCCAAACAACTGGGAGGCTTTGAAGGCATGTTGGTAACCTCTTGATCGATGATGGCTAAAAAATAATTTTTATGGTGCTTCAGAGGCAACTTGAAGCCCTCAAGTGCTTGGTTTTTAGTTCAAGACCGATTAGGTAATATCCTTTTGATTGGAGCAAAGAGCTTGGTGGAAGGGACAAATAATGAGGCAGACGTGTAGGCTTCTCTTATAGAAATTAAGGCTGTAAAATCCCTCAATATTAATAAACTCCATTTGGAAGGGGATTCACTAATTATAGTCAACGCTATTATCAAACGAGAATTAGGAGTGTGGTATTTGAATAAGCAAATTAGAAGGATTAATTATTTATTGGGGACCTTTAAAGACTTCAAAATAACCCATGTCAAGAGAGAAGGGAACAAAGTCGCTAATGTAATGTCTAAAGTAGGAGTTACATTGAAGGGGCGGTGAAGGGAAGAAATGATAAAGAACTTTCAGAACATAGATGAGAAGGAATTTGACATGCCCAATGGATGCAAAGTAACATCAAAACTTTAAAATGAAAGGTCCACGGAGTTACAAAAATAGTTAAAATTTGGAAACAACTTCATATCTCAGGAGCCTAATTTGGAATAATTCAAATTTATATTTTCAAATTTTTTTTCCCTACTTTGCAACTAGTCGTTCATGGTAGGATGATAGATATGGGGTGTTGATTAAATGTCATGATTTAATGCTTAAGAGGAAAGGGTGGGTACAAGAGGCACCATCTTTACATGGTGTGGATGGTAATTAATACCATCAATTCTAAGCGAATAGGATAATGGTTTTGACTGCATTGGTACTCAGCAAAGGAAGCATCTAGATGAAGTAATTAAGCAGCTTGTGTGAAGAAAAAGGATGGATAAATGTAATTTGGAAAGCATTTAGTGGCATTGTATTATTTCGATGTGTTTTTCTTAGCTTGGAGAGTTGCTCCAGGCCAACAAGATGGAGGTCGATTTCTCTCTCCAAATGGCCAGACAACAACAAAACTTTCTGGAGTAGTGACCATGAAAAGGATGAAAGGATTTTTTTAGATTAACCCCCAGTTTTGGCAAATAATGAACTTGTTGTTCAATGAGGAGTTTATGATGACTAAGCACTATTATTAGTCTAATATTGATATAGTATCGGTTGTTCTTGCATGAGCACTGGAGTTAGGCACCAAAGAGGGGATGTGTCTATGCAGCCACATATTTGCACCTTAGTAAACAAAATATGTTGTTAACAAAATGTGTTAGCAACATGTGTGTTAGTCTATTGTATTTGTTTGCAAATTACTAACACACGTTGATACAATAGACTAACACACATGTTGTTAACAACATATTTTGTTTACTAAGGTGCAAATATGTGGCTGCATAGACAAAATATGTTGTTAACAACATGTGTGTTACTCTATTGTATTAACATGTGTTAGTAATTTGCAAACAAATACAATAGACTAACACAGATGTTGCTAACACATTTTGTTAACAACATATTTTGTTTACCAAGGTGCAAAGATGTGGCTGCATAGACACAGCCTAAGGAAACTAACAAGTATTCGTCTTATCTCCCAGCTGTCAATATCCACTGTAGGTAGTTAATTCTTCTTCCTGGATCTGCTCCTAATCGCAGACTCCTTTTTCTTGGGTGCAAGGATCTTCCAACTCTAGAGACCGCCTGACTCTCATCTCTCCTTCTCTGGGACCTCCTCGAGCCATTAAAGTGCTTGAAACCCCCTTGTGTCACCTTTGTTCTATCTACTTTCCTCAAACTGTTGTCCACAAAAAAGCAATCAGCACACTGGTGATACCCCACCTCATTTTCTCCCACATTATCATCCTCAATAAGGACATATATTTTGCTCAATATATAGACTTTAATTCAATCTAGGTCTACTGCCACCTTATGCCCAAACCACATCTATAAAAAAAAATTATATTCTTGAAAATTACTAGACGATGAGCTTCAAAAGCTCTCTAGTCTCTCATTGACAAAATGGGTCCTTAAGGTCATCCTTGTCAAAGTCCACCGGATATGAGATTTATAAAATTTAGTCAATATTCCTTAACATTTTGTCCATATCTCCCAGAAGGTTTTCTTGAAAACCTCTCCGGAAAGTGACATCGCTTCAATTTTGTCAAACCCATAACTAGAAGAACAAAAAGAAACGTCGTAGGGATGCCACTCTTAACCCTATAAATATGCTCCATTTCTAAAAAATCCTCTGCAAGAATGATTTGAACCACCCTTATCGCGAGATCATCTATTTCCTTTAATACTCAACTCCATCTCTTTGGGAGAATTTCTCCTAGAAAGGTCATTTGCCTGATATCATTGATAGGCCTAAGATAAATGGCAGTGTCTATGTAGCACAATATTTGCACCTTAGTAAACATATGTTAACACAATATGATGTTAAAAAAATATGTTAACAACATGTATGTTAGCTTATTGTGTTAACATATGTTAGTAATTTGCAAACAAACACAATAAGCTAACATACATGTTAACAACATATTTTGTTAACTAAGGTGCAGATATTGTGCTGCATAGGCACGACCTAAGATAAATAGCGGACTCCATAAAGACACTTTGCGGGCTAGAAAGAAGGATAGTATAAAAACTAATGAAGAGAGTGGTTTAAAAGGAGTTACTAACGTCTACTTTTCTAGCGCTCAAAACAAGGACAATAATGAATGAATAAAGCCAACTCCATCTGCAAGTACAAACGGGAAACACCTCACAATTATGGGGAATGACAAACCATGACACCTCAAAACCTTGGGAAAAGATTTTTGCAAGATATCAATTGTTTTGAAAAAGTTAAATTTTAAATCTTCCCTTTCTCTATATTAAAGTTATGGGATTAGGGTTTAGTCGGACTTAAATGCCACTTGCATTGTTTTGAATTCATAATCTATATGACGTGTTTGTGAGTCATGCATCATAGCCTACAACTATTACCTACCAATGATCAACAACCTGGAAGCAGATTTAACCCTACTGCAACCAAATCTTTCATCCAAATGTGTCGATAAAAATAAAATATTCTATTTTAAACTTTATCCAAATGTCCATATCTAGCTCTTGCCATTGCAAAGTGAATAATTTAAAATATTGGGTTCAAGAGTGTAACTATAATAATAATAATAATAATAATAATAATAATAATCATATTAATATTAATATTAATAATAATATGAGAATACAAGTGCAACTGGTAGTTGTTACCAATGAGAAAAAAGTTGAGAAGTGAAAAGTATTGCTCGACTGTTTTGGTTGCTGGGAGTTTTTTACGCTGTTGTTTTGCTGGAAGTTTATCGTAGTTTATTTCTTTGATATGTTATGAACTATGTTGTGTAATCTGGGGTCAAGCGCTTTTTTGGTCTTTTGTCTTCTCTGACATAATGTTGTTGTTTTGGTCTTTTATGCTTATCTTTTATATCTATGTTAAAGGGTTTCAGGGTCCCTTCAAAGACAATTGTTACCTTAATAAAAAATAATGAGAAAAAAGCAAGTTGCAACTAACCCAGGAGAACTTTAAAAAAATCAAAAAATCAAATTTTAATTCGAAGTGCATGACAAAAGGGATGAAAGTAGAGAAATTTGTTACTTACATTGTTGCATAACCGTTGATTCTATAAATATATGGAGTGGCATGCAATGTCTTAGAGATGAGCAAAAAAGAAAAAAGAAAAACAATAGTAGCTTATAAAAGGTGGTTGTTAGTTATATTAGCTATTGAGTTAGGATTTTTAGTCATCCTTTCGTATCAAGTTAGTGGGTGGAAGGTGTCACTCAAAAATTCTTTGCATGTATCTTTTTTCTTTTAGTTAATTAAGTTCAATGACTTTTTTAAAGATTAGTTTTAAAATTTTATTTTTATAACATTAATTGTAATAAAATTTGACTTTTTTTTAAATTTGTAATAAATATGATGTGTTTATATTTCTTTTAGTATTAAAAAATCTTTACTATATTTAGGTCCACCATCCACTTAATCTTTATAAAAGAATAGTAATATCTATAATCTTTAATAAAAAATCATAATATCTATATAACTGTTAGATACTATTTTAAAGTCAAAACATTAAAATATTTCCTAGAAATCTAGAGTCGGTCCAAGGCTACTAGCTATTATATACCATAAGATGCAAAAAAACAAAATAAAAAATTATAACAAAAAAAAAACCTTTGAGCTTAGAAATAAAGTTGTAGTTGTGAAAGTGGGAACTAATGCAAAATGCAAAACAACAACCTCCTCTGAAGAGGATGACATGCATGAAAAGCCACAACTTAAAAAAAACAATAAAAAAACAAAGTCAAGAAACACATTAAATCTAATTTTAGCTCTAAATGCACGATGACAAAGATTAATAAATATTTTCGCAAAGGCATGTTGTAGGCATCTAAAAGGTGTTGAGTTCAAATCTTCATCAATAAAAAAAATAAAAAAATTGGCATATGGGGTTTTTAAGCTTCATATTTTGTTTTTCTTCGTTTTGTGAAATGTATCAATGTACTTTGCATCTATCAATTTAGGCTAAGATTTATATGTAATATTTGGTATATCATACAAAGGATATATTATTATTGTATTTGATATTTAAAGTATTTTTTTTCTTCTAAATTTACTAATTTGGGTTGAGCTCCAAATAGGTAAATATAAGGATAACATATTGTGTGACATTATTCCAATGTATGTGAGGCAGAGTAGCGGTCGCTCTAACTCCTTGCAACTTCCCAGAACTGATCATATTTAGAAAGTTCCTCCCAAGGCCTTCAGGAAGCATAATGAATAGGTAAGGTGATAGAGAGTCACCATGTCTAATACACCTATCAGCTTTAAACAAACCCCTGGGGACTCCATTCACTAATATTGAAAATCTGACAGTTTATACACATTCCCTTATGATAAGAATGAGTTTATTATTAAAGCCCAATCTAGCAAGAAATTTAAAAAGAAAATCCCATCTAACCCTATCATAAGCCTTCGAGATGTCAAGTTTGAAAACCATACCTGACATACGACATTTCTACATTGAATGAAATATCTGATTTGTAAACACCAGCACATCAAGGATCTGTCCTGCAAGGACAAAACCATGCTTACAGTTTATGAACTTGTCCAAAAAGAATTTAATCATGTTCACCAAAACCTTAGAGAACACCTTATAAATAGTATTGCAAAGATTGAAAGGCTTGAAATCAATCAACTTTTTAGGCTCTTGAATTTTGGGAACAAGAGCACAATAAAAGTGTTATTCAACATTTTGAGTAGTTTTCCAGTTCTAAAAAATCCCTGACAGCCATAGTAACATCATAACTCACAATGTCCCAGAATTCCTAGAAGATGGCAGGGGGAAAGCCATCTGATCCAGGGGCCTTCTAAGCACCCATAGAGAAGACACCTATCCTAACTTCATCTTAAGAAATGGGTGTCAGAATCTGGTTATTAAATCTTCCTCTCTCAAAGCATGTGGAATGCAACTTAGGAGCTGATCCTTAGGATCCTGAGACCTCAAACCCCCAGTTTCACAATAATTTGATCAAAATACTACACTACCATATCTACAATCTGAGATTCATCAGTAATTTCCTGGTTGCATTCATCTATCAAACTCTTTATAGTGCTCCTCCTTTTATGTTTACTAGTCGATATGTGGAAGAAAGCATAATTTAAATCCCCTTCTTTAAGTCATTGGACTCTCGATATTTTCTTCTAATAGACCTCTCCCTTCCTCATGTTGTCTTTCCACTTTCTTTTCCTTTCTTCTCCCCCTCTTCATGAAGGATCTGAGAGTAGTAACCACTAGCCATCAAATTCTAAATATTTTCCAATTTAGATTTTATTTCCTTTTTCAAGGGAAAATGTCACCAAATATAGATTTATTCCACCCCTTTACTTTCTTTCTTATTGTATCGTCCTAAAAATTAAGCACCTAATTTGTGCTCATTTTGGGACCATTTTGTGCCTACTTTAGTGTGTTTTCTATGGTAGGACCTCATATTGCGCTTAAATGCATCCTTAATTTGAATATGGGTCCTCCTCCTCCTCCAATATGTATTTAACTAGAGGTTGGCTCTTTCTTCTAGGCATGATTTTCCATTTTCCATCCAATCCCATAATTCATTTCCTCACCTAGGACCTATTCATTTATTTTTCACTTTCAGGATCTGCTCTGACCTCGTAGCAACCTGCATTTTATTCCCCTGCTCCTTTTCACCTTCCCCAACATCTCTATGAAATTTGAACTCATTTTGCTTAGGACAAGTCGACTAGCCAACTTGTCCCTCTGGTTTTGGACCCAAATTTTGCTTGGAGCCCGATGTTAGGGTTTTCCTCTGAGATTTAGATTTGTGGTCGGCCTTGATAAAATTTGAATCCCAAATGGAGGGAGTTAAGTCTAAAAGGACATCTTCTCCTCTCATTTGATATCAATGATCATATGCAAGCTATAATCAAGTACAAGCATTCAAACATTCAAGTTCAAGGAAGCCATCACGAGCCATCAAGAATCCATATCTTCATCCTCATACAATCAAGGTGTTTTATTCCATAGATCTAGCTTCTTTCCCCCATTGGAGGCCAAGCAAAGGAGTTTTGTATCAAGGAAGGAGATCCACATTCATCCATCAAGCTTCATTCTTCTCTCTCTTCCTCAATCAAACATTGTGGCGAATTACATCTATTTCATGAGGTTTTGTCTTGCATGATTTCCTTTTGGGTTTTTGTGTTTAGTCAAATCTATTGAATCAACATACTTGAACACATTTTAAGAATTAATTGTATCTACAAGTTATGATATACTTCATTATCTAGATCTAGCCTTATCTACATGACACCACACTTTCCTTTTATTTCATTGTATTTCAAGGTTGATTCCTAAACAAGAGTTTGACTAAGGCAAACCCCTTTCTTCAACCTTCTTCCCTTTTTTTTTTTTGTGCAGGAAGAGGTTGTGGAGCCAAGATTTTGGATCTAGGCAGAACAGGTGCAACTACAAGATCTAGGAAAGTCTCATCAGTTTTTGCCATGAAAAAGTTGACTAGTCGACTTGTTCCCAAAAATTCGACTTGTCCCTGCCATTTTTCAATGAGATTTCAGGTGCAAAAAGATACAAGTTCCTTCTTTCCATATCTGAAGTTACAATAGAGTCCAAGATTCCGGCGACAGTCAAATTTAGATTCAAAGTTCTACCTTCTCCATCTTGTTTCCAGGTGCACTTGTTCCTACCTCTTTCTCTGTGGCACTTACTTTATTAGATCATATCTATCCTTTATACTTTATCATTTCACATTTATCCCCTTAGGAATCCAAAACCTCCTTTGGTCATAGATCTCGTGTCTAGTCAGATTTTTCTTAAGGGTGGGTTTGTATTCCAATGTATGTAGGATCTTGGTGAGTGATCTACATCTTAGCATTGCTCACCATTTTCCTCTATACACTTATTAGCTCCAACTTCTTAGAGACTTTGTACATGGTTGATCCTTGTATAAGGGTATTCCACCAATTCTGGATACAAGCTTTGAAGTCTGGATGTGATTCCCACATAATTTTATACCGAAATGGGAGGGGGCCACAAGGAGGTCTCAATAACCAACTCAAAAGTAAGGGGTTGTTGTATAAAAAAATTCTAGGGAGAAATTATAATTAATGTCCCAACTAGTTGAAATAATCTAAACCTATCTAACTTGACCTGAATAAGGTGGCCACCTTTCCTCTTGTTTGACTAGGTGAAAGGATGTCCCAACAGTTCTATGTCAAAAAAAATAGTCTCGCAAATAAAGTCTGACAGATCAATCATGTTGTCAGTGTAGTCAATTAGGTTCACCAAAACCTTAGAGAATACCTTGTAAATAGTATTTTAAAGACTAATAGACCTAAAATTAGTCATCATTTTAGGCTCCTATATTTTGGGAGTGAGAGCAATGAAAGCGTTATTCGAATTTTTGAGTAGTTTCCCTGTCCTAAAAAAGTCTTTAGCAACCATTGTCACATCATAGCTCAATGTCCCAAGATTCCTGGAAGAAAGAAGAGGGAAAGCCATATGGTCCTAGGGCTTTGCAAGCACCCATAGAAAAGACAATTGTCCTAATATCCTCTTCAAAAATGGGGACCACATTTTCGTTATTATCTTCCTTTGTTAGAGCATGTGGAGGCAACTTAGGAGTTGATCCTCTAAAGCCAGAGACCTCAGACCCCCAGTCTCACTATAAGCTTGTTTAGAAGACTAAACAACCATTTCTCCAATCTGGGACTCATTAGTAACTTCCTGGTTGCAATCATCTATCAAGCTCTTTATAGAGTTCCTCTTTTTGTGTCTACTAGCTAATCTATGGAAGAAAATAGAGTTTTTATCCCCTTCTTTAAGCCACTGGACCCTTGATCTTTGCTTCCAGTAGACCTCTTCTTCTTTTTCAGATTATCTTTCCACTTCATTCTCCTATCTTATCCCTTATCATGAAGGGACTACAATTAGTTGCCAACGACCATCAGATTCTGTTTATTTTCTAGTTTAGAACTTATCACTTTTTTCTAGGTGAATATGTTACCAAAAGCATATTTATTCCATCCTTTAACCTGTTTTCTTATTAAATCCAACTTCTAAGAAACTTTAGATACATAGTCGAACCTTGGATTGGGGTATTCTACCATCTCTGAATACATGCTTTGAAGACTGGGTGTGAGGCCCACATAATTTTATACCCGAATGGGAGCAGGCCACAAGGGGGTCTCTCAAACCACTTTTAAAGTATAGGGTTGTGGTTAGAGATAGTTCTAGGGAGATTCTTAAAGGAAGCATTACAACTAATGTCCCACTTTGCTAAAATAAGAAACCTTTCTAATTTGACTTAGATAAGATGGACACCTTTCCTATGATTTGACCACGTGAAGGGATGTCCCAACAACTCTATGTCAAAAAGACCGGTCTTATGAATGAAATCTAATAGATGAGTCATATTGTTGTGAGAGTAGTCAATTAAGCCTCCCATCTTCTTAGAGGGGAATAGAGGAGAGTTGAAATCACCAGCTACCATCCATAACGAATTCAAATTGTCCAAGATAAAAGAGGAAATTTCATCCCAAACAATCTTCGAAACAATCTTCATACTAGAGCGAGTATTAGGAACATAGACATTAAAATTATGCCAAACACAATTCCTCATCGTGGGCATGGCTTAAAGAGCACACACTAAGGTTTGACTTCTTAGGTGGCTCGTGGGCCCGACTTTTACCCCATTCTATTGGATTTCTCGTGCTAGTTCACTTCCGTCCATCGTATAGTTTTTCGTTGTCATCTTCTCAACTGTCACCGGTCGCAGCCACTAGTAAGGGTTAATTTTGAATCTTCTTCTCCCGCCGGATATTTCGAATGGTTACCTCCCGCTCAACCATGTATTAATTACCACCAGTTTTTGAGCATTTTCTAGAAATCGAGGCATTGTCCGAACAAGAGCGGGGATTCTATTTTCCATAATCCTGTTGAGCTATATTTTGATCTAACCAGCAGAACATTTTCTTTCATGAGTAATAATTAGAAAAAAATTTAGCGACTTCCATTGGTATATTGAACGCAAATCTTGTTGTCTTAATATGAAAGAAGATAAGGATATACTTAAAATGTGTTTTGTGCGCAAGATTTAGAAACTTTCAAACAAATGCTATTGGCAGGTGTGAAGGAAGGCGCTGCAACTTGTGTGAGCATCCTCTGTGTCTATGCAAAAATGTGAGCTTTTGAACATTGTATGGACATCCTACACGCTACAGTTTCCCCAATCTTAAACATTTCAGTTTAATCTTGGCCCAGGCTTTTATCACTCACTTTCTCTCCGATCTAAATCTCAGTCGGCATATGTGAAGCCCAAAACTACAATAAATTTGTAAGCATAGAAAAGGAACGTGAGCTGTTTGACAGAATGTCTTAAAAAATTTCCTTGGCGGAAGGCTGTGTAAAATGTGGAAGCATGGACAAGTCACCTGAACTGTTTGACGGATGCCTCAAAGAA
>MU224763.1:138417-149384 GCA_018584345.1 Thuja plicata
TTCTTACTCTCATACATCTTTTTATAACTAGTCGTTCAAGTACTATATATATATATATATATATATATATATATCAGTGCCACACCCCACTATCGCTTCACCGTTATCACCCCACCATCCCCAATTTTGCACTCTTAGTCCACCCCACCCACCTCAAATCCCATCCCCCGTCAAGAAACTCCATGGTACTATGATAAATATTAAATACATAAGCAAATCAAAATGCAAACAAGGTTGACCAAAGTTGTCATGAGTGGTATGGGCATCAAATAGGGCTGCCCTCCACCTCTAACTCTATTTGGAGCTATACATTGACAAGCTAGAAGATTAAATACACAAATCATAGGGAAAGAGGTTCCCCTTGACTATGCATTGAAACTCTGACTTTATGCCAATGACCTAATTCTAATGGCACAGACAAACCAAGGTTAGAAAAAACAATTGTGGACTTTAGAGCTCTTTTATAAAGACATCGGTATGCAATGAGAACCAGCAAAACCAAAATTATGATTCCCTCCTTGAAAAGGAAGAATATTTTCAACTTTCAATATCAAGGAGAGTCCCTTGAAGTAGTGACAGAATACAAGTTATCTTGGCCTTGACTTTCACATCATTCTCAGTTGGATCACATGTAAGACGAAAAGGATATGAGAAGGATGGAGAACTCTTTATGTGCTTCAAAATAACTTATAAGTGCAGAAATACCGAGTTGTGGTGTTCATGAACCACCAAGATCCTATCTGGTTTACTTGTCACACCAGTGGTGTTTTATGACTGCAAGGAATGAGCTAACAGAACGTCAAGTTTGAAATGGTAGCAAATAGAAAGGATCCAAAAGTATCTAATCACTAGCAATTTCAGAATTAAGGCTTGAGTTCCCTATGAAATTATCCTTGCAGAAACAAGAACTTCCCCTTTAGAAACAACTGCCATGACCAAGTTTAGATATTTGTAAAATAGAAAACATTAAGGTTGTCAAGTGACCTAGGGCTGCAAGAAATGAAGAGTTGCCCAAAAAGAAGAAAATGTGGATGAAATGGAAAGAAAAATGGATGATACTTGGGATATCAGCCTAAACAAATGCCCAAAATGCAACAAAGACATAAAAACTATGTGAATGAAAAGTTTAGACAAGTGATGTGAGGAAGAAAACAAGCAGAAATGATAATATTATATTATTGGGTTCAATGCAGCTTTTATGAGCATTGTGAAAAATCTTATATAAGAGCTGAAGTAAAATGAAGAGAAAAGATTCTAATTGCGTATGTAAGGACTGGAAACAAGCATATGGACAACACCAAAAGAAGAATGGGAACAAATGGTTTATATTGTCTGCAACATAGGGGTAGTAGAAACAGAGGAACATTGTGTCTTTAAAATGCCCAAGGTAGAAGGCCATGAAAGCCAAATATGAGAAAGCAATAAAAGTCAGCTCAGTGGTAGAACTAGATTAAAAGGTTTGGGAGAAGATGTATGCCACAAATCTTTTGAGTAGTTGTAGCAGCCAGTGCAATTGGTGGTCCCACAGCCCCTCAGGGTCTCATGGATGTAACTAAAATCATTTCATGAATGGATGAGTTGTAATTGAATTAAACCCATCTTGGTAGGAATTGTGAGACAAGGGTAACTTATAACTTGATAAGACATAACATGCTCCAAAAGTTTTGCCAATGAGAAAGAGGCAAGAAGATGAAAAGCCCAAATCAATGAATGTATTCACCGCTCTGCCCCCCATATTAACAAACGCTTAAAGGTATCTATATGCTGATGGGGGTCCCTTTGCCCTTGCAATTTTGACCAACAGTAATGAGAAAAATTGTCATAAATTTAATGGGCCTTAATTGAAGTCATCATGAGATGACTAAAACCCAGGCAAATCAAATCCCACAAAATAAAATATTTAAATTTTAACCTATTCTCTTTCGAGTAGCACAAGAGATGGCCATGTCTTCCTTGGCACTCTCTCAAATTGCAATAAAACCTATATTGATCTAAAGATGTTTGGTTTATATAAAGGTCTGATAAATGTTACATCCTTCAATGCTACAAAACAAGTACCCATGTAACAGATGAGAACGTCACAAGAAATCATTTCTCCATAACATGTTTCATTTAGACTTATGGTATGAGATCTCAACAATAAGAAGCGCATGCAAGATTACTGTTTGAAACCAATATTCATGACCCCAATATCTTTTTGATTAAGTTGTCCCGCCATAATGATTATCACACTGGATAAATATGTCAGTTGTTTCAACTTACCAACTAACGTCTTCAACCAATGTCAAGGGATATTGTCAAGTGAACAGATAGGTCAGCTATCACAAAGATAATCCGTGTTAAAAATGCAAAAGACATGGCCTATATTAAGTGTTCTATATAATAATCCAGCTTGGTGAATGCAACCTGATCTCTCCTGCAGTTTTTCCCATGGACAGAAGAAGTAAATTATTCTGGTACCATTTCACTGACAATATATAAGCATATATAGATCAAGCTCACACCTTCTTAAAGCCATAGCATTCCTTGCCCATTTGATGAGTTAGTGCAAGGAACTGACAGAATGGTTGAACAGGATGAAGTATTTGCTTACATTTTGCCATGGTAACAAATGAGAGGTTCAACAAATAGAAATTCATAAAGCAAAAAGTTGGGAGGTAAAGAGAAGGGGTGAGGGACGGAAGGCATATAGAATTATATCAATGCAAAATTAGAAACGTATAGAAATAAAATGAAATGATTTTAATTATGTTCACAATAGTAATGATTTATGGCACTGAAAATATAACTACTGACACCCTATTGAAAGGGGCTAAAAATCAGGATAAAGTTGCTTCTTAATATAGTCTGTTTCTCTGCTGATTGTGTCAGAAATTTACCATGCTTTTCTAATTTCACATCTTTAATGAGTTCATAGACAAAGTGCACACTTACTCTTAAGGTCTCCATATGGATGATCCAAATATAATTGTAGGCAGGACATTACGTGATGAAATGTTTTATACATTTCTATTGCTACTATGTTATGTGTTACAGATATCCTCTCCTTTCCATCTATGACAGGTGTTTTCTTTCCCTCTACTTGTCTCACACCTGGGTTCTGGTTTGAGCTATGAAAATCTTCTCCTTCCTTTTGATTTCTGCCCCTATATATTCATTCTCATGATGTTCATTTACAGGATTACATTAATTGAAATTGTGTCGCATTTCCTCCTTAAAGAGAGTTTGGCAGTTCATTAATTTTGTTTTCCCAAAATTTGGTACAGATGGGTTCAGTCATCCAGGATATATATAATAGAAACATATAAATAATAAAAATAACCACAATTTGCACAAAATTGAAATACATAATTGAAAACAAAGCTAATAATTCATAATGCAATGTGCATAGTGAAACCATAAATTCGAAGATAAGTCAAAATCGTTCATATCATAGCCTTACTCGGGAATCAGGATTGGCTAAGCAAACCAAAGGTCCAAAAGTATAAATTCAATTCAATTACTTGGGATTTAATCAGAAAACATTCGGGGGAAAATGCTGCTTATCCATCCAACTCCATATTCTTCAACAAAATACACTTTTCGGGTGAGTTATTTTTTACTTGTCCTTTTTTAAATGCAATTTTTGGCTAGGGTCAGACCAGGACCGGTACAGGTTTATCCGGAGTTCCTGATGAACCTGGAAACTTAGATAATTTCTTTTACATAATGCTGCTTTCCGTGTTAGTGTTTGGACCCACTGGTTCATCCATTTCCTGTGTTGTTTTGTCCATGTTCCCTTTCTCTTCTCCTCTGTTTTACCTTTGGCAACCTGTTAGTCTCGATGCCATCAGCTCTCATCGAGTAACCTATTAAGCACATCTAAAGGCAAAGCGATTCATCTCTAAAAATTAACTCCATATAGAATTTTTCAATTTAGAGTCAATTAAAGTTAGAGAGTCAGTCTACAAAAATTGCACAATCAAAAGGAAAGGAAGTAGTTTCTTCCTCTCCTTTTTCACAAATCCAAGCCTTTCTGCTATCATGTTATTCGCTGCACATTTGGAGGCTCCAAACAAGTTTTCATAAATTCGCATATGCAGATCTTGTTAAAGAAGTGCGTGTGGATCCAGAGCATAATCGTTAACTTGTCCCTTCCAGAGCTATGGCTTATATAGTTTCTTCGATCTCGTAATCTGACACTATACTAACAATACTGTACGAGCGGTTCCATTTCAAGATGGTTTGATGTATTGTTTCCTGAATTCATTATACTTTTAAAACTCAAAAGACCTGAATTTGAAATAGGAGAAGGGGAAATGGATTGAATTGTCCCATCGTCATTTCATAATATGTATTGATTAATTTCAGAAGGAAAACGTATGGTGGCCTCTTAAAGCATGGCCGATGAAATTCTAAGGGTTTTTTAATTATAAAAGTGAAAATGCATCTAACATTTGATCCCGTACCTGTGGAATGGCGAGCGATCTGGGCCTAATGGTTTCTGCAATTTTGGAAGGTAGGAATTGCGTAAATTTCGACTTTGGATTTAATGTGGATTCCTTTCACTGTCAAGACATCAATGGCCGTTCTTTTACAGAATCGAGATATATTGCTCTTTTGGGTCTTTCTAGCGTTGTTATCGGAGCACCTTAATATGGGAATGTCCTCCTATATTCTCTCTCTAATAATCAAATAATTATTACGTAAAGTGAAATTACCCTTGAAGTGCAAATAAGTATTAAGTATTGTTTGCCATATAAGGGCTTGCTAGAGGGACCTCTCACTTTGTGAAACCAATGGATGGAGCAGTTTATTTTGAAAAAATATCTTATTATAAATTATTAATGGTATAATTCTATCTAAAGTTCCATCTTGTTTAAAGCATTTTTTTCTTTTATTAATTAAAACGGATGGAAATAAGGATCACTAGTCTAAACATGTAAATTAAGGATCGAACTCACTCCTATCAAACTTTTTATTGAGGAATAATTCAGTTAGATTAACTTCAAATCAATTGAATTAGTCAGAATTGGGCACAAATGAGTGAATGTGTAATTGAGTTATCCCTTTTGTTGAAGCTTTGTTGATGTGATTAGATATGATGAAACAAGAACTAGGTCTAAAGATGTGAAATTGAACAAATATCAGCATAAATAGCATGCTACATATCTAATATGACAACTCTGAATGTAGACCTCGAAAGAGAAAACATAAAGGAACGTGCCATTGAAATTCAAACCTGGAAGTGCGGGACTGTGTTAATAGGTAGCCTATTCCCAATGATATATGATGCAAAAATCATGAATGGATACTGACCCAGTCTGTTACTCTAATCATTTCCCTAAAATTTCACAAAATAATGTATCAAACTATTTTAGAAACTATAGACTATGTCAATAATTGAAAATGTCTAGCCTTTTTTGCTTCTTCGAAAATTGATTCTCATTGTCTCAATCTACTCTTCCTGGATCTACAACTCTTCTCTCTCATATATGAAAATCTACACACAATAAGAAGGGAAAACAATGTTTGGGTTGTGTAGGGGCTTTCCTCAGTCAACCCTTTGGAGGATTCAACCTTCCCTACAACAATGATATCTTAAATAAACCTTAAATTTGAAGTAAAGAATGTTGAATCAACAATGTTATACCTTTGCAATAAATTCTCTTTGTTTTGAAACCTTCTTGAAAGGTTGATGATGTTAGGAATGGATCTCATGCATGTCTTCACTCATAGAGGAAACATGTGAACTTGATCATAAATGTAAGCTTTAATGCTTGAATCCTCCAATGCTAGATCTCCTCCTTCACTGCCTTGAAAATGAATGAAATGCTTACTCAATGGGAGATGAATTCCTTGTTGTGTGATGTTCAAATGAGGGGGTGAGGCCTCTCTTTTTATTAAAACTCATGAAACGTTTTGATAATTTTAAAGCAGACCGACATGGGTAGCATCTTCTCACTCACCAAATTCTGACTGTTAGAGGGTTCAAATATGGGCCCATTTTCATTGGACCATGGTGCCTATCACCATAGTCTTGTCCCGACGAGCTTGAAATAGGCCAAGTGAGCCATAAAGGTGCTAAACTTTCATAATCAAGCCTTGGGTTGAGCAAGATCAGTCAAGGAGGAGCACTAAACTGAGCCCTAAATGAGAATGAAATTGTATGAGGATACAATTTACAACTCTACATCAATATTAGTGTTTCATTGCCTTGGATCAATTTTCCAATTGGAATCAATCTCATATTATATGTAATTGATCTCTAAAATTTAAAATTTTAATTTTTGTGATATATTTATGTAGCCTTATGAGGATATGCTAGGCATTTTTCATGATATTGTTGTGCATAATATTATTTTAGATACTAAGATAAAACAATTAAGAAAAATATTAGAAAAATACATCTTAAAGTAGCATTACTAGAGTCAAATAATAGATTGAAAAGCTTCTCAAAGCTCTATGTTCATACAAACCATAGATTATTCGCCTTGGATATCTAACATTATTCTAATTTCCAAAATTTATTGTTACACAATATTTGCACAATTTTTTGTACTTGTGAAAAGATTTGTCAATAGATTACTTTTCTTTGACCAATGTAGATATGATTGTTCCCACTCCATTTAGAAATTTCTATTGTGTCATAATTCCTTTCATTCTTAACAATGTTAGAGATACTTACCAAATAAGCATGGTTAAATTAATTTTCCATGATCTAATGCATGATATATTAGAAGATTATATCCACGTTGTACTTGGAAAGTCTCAAAGGAGTGCATATAATGTAAGAAGTTTGATAATAATCTTAGAAATATTAAGATAGTACCAAGTTAGATTTCTTCTACTAAAAAATTATTGGTGGCATGTTATTCATAAATATTGAGAACACATGTAGTCCATTGTATTACATATACTCTTATAAAATATAAATCAATGTCTTCTAATGAAAAAACACATTCAGTTGTGATCTATGCTACTCAAATTTTATCATTATAAGTTTCACAATGAAAATTGTATAATTTTAAAAGCTAAACTACTAAAACATAGTATTGCTAAATTGCATCTTATATTACTAATAGATCTTGACCTTAAATTTAAGTCATAAAATAAATCAAGGGTTAAGAAATAAAAGATCAATAATCAAAATCTTATTTTGATGATTGTGTACCTATTGATGCATCATTCCCTGGCATTCTAAACACTGAATCCTTTGACATGTTGACAATGATTATTGATGATTTTAGATGCATGATTAGATCTATCGGTGAACACATCCTCATTTGTCCTAAAGAACATGTCGTTCATCTATCCTTTAGAATGGAGCTCATATGTACCAAGAATATAATTGAATATGAGGCCTTGGATATTGGTCTCAATGTTTTCGAGATTAAATATATTCCCTTACATGTTGATTTTTAGATAGTTGTTATTCAAATCATGAGTTCAAATCAAGTTGAATAAGATAAACATCTAAATTAATACTTGTAATTAATGATACATATTTTGATGTGAGTACAACCTTGCGATGATGAGTAGTTTATGGGTACATATAGTTATCTAAAAAGGGGGGCACTTTATCCCAATTATTCAAAAACTACATGAATATGTTTATGAAAAAGATGTGGATGTGATGACTTGTTTTTGTAATACCTAAATGAAACAGATTACTATGACACATCACAAGGTACATAAGGGTATTTATGGTGGTCGTTTTAGTAGCATGATGCTCATGCAAATATAGTTATTCAAGGGGTATTACTAGATCAAGATAGATAAAAACTCGCATGAACATTTAAACAATCATCCCATTTATTAAAAGTATATTAATCTTACACATACCTTAGACTAAGAACTCTAATATTTCACTTCTCCCTAGCCTTTCACTATGTGGGGATTTTATTTGATAGGAAAGATAGCCCCTTCTTCCTCATAAGGACATGCATTTATTATAATTATAACAAATTGTGTTCTTGTATATTAAAATCCACCATAATTTCAATCATCTATAATTTTCTTATACATAGATTTATACCATTATCATTGACAATGATATCCCATTCAAAAATTAAGAACTAAATAATTTTATAGAAATTTCCAATATATTATAAAAAAAAATTATTTATTGTACTACCTACAAGGTAGTAGTCGGGCTAAAAATGAAGCTATTAATTAAATTTTATATATAAAAAAAGTGCATGGGTATCAAACAAGTTGGCATTTCTTATTAATCCTTACCCTGCACGCTTATCTACCAAGTATCCATATTCTTGCAAGTCATCCACATACTTACTAGTTTATGGCACTAATTATATCATGTATTTTGAGTTAGAGATACCACAATCTCAAGTATCTCTTAAAGGTTTTATGAGCTTGATTGCAATGACATACTTGTAAAGGATTTAGAGAATCTTTAAATTTACCAACGTCAACTCAAACACATGTACATTAAACAAATTGTCTCACATGATTCCAAGATTGGTGACTTAAAGTGCTTAAGTATAGTCAAAAGCATACTAATACAAAGGAAGATTCTAGCCAAATTGGTTAGGGTCATATATCATTAGTAAAAGTGTGGATTGAATGCTTATATATTTTCTAATATCGATGAGAAAATACTTTAAAGAACTCATTAATTTTGCACACTAAAGAATTATCATGCAGAATTTAAATTTACACTTTAGATTTTCATCCTTCATGCAGTTTCTCACAATACGTTCCTCAATAACTCTCTATTTTTATCTATAAGAATATTACATTACAATATCAATCTTAGAAATTATCATGCCATCATTTGTTAATGTTCATGTCTTATATAACACTCAAACTATTATCACATAATACCACATATAATATAAGTTGTGAGCCTACATATACTAATGTTTGCACTGACTAAGGTGCAAGGGTTAAGTCGATGGTAAAATATACTTCAAGCAATATATTAGAGGGTACAAATCTGAAAGGAAATGTTTGCATATTGGATCATTACGGCTCTCTCATCCTGATGATGGGTCGTGGAGTATGATCTGAAACGTTGATGTAAATAAATTACACACTTTTTTTCTAGAAGCATACCAATTTATTTCGATTTGTACCCTCCAATATTATTTATCGTATATCCTACTATCAGTATAACCAATGGACTTCTTTTCCGTACAAGTGCTAGTAAAGTGATATCTTTATATTTGTGCATGTACAGACAAACACTCAACTAACTACACTACAAAGCATTTTTATCTTAAAATTATATTTGGATGCATTGTAGACAATAGAACTATAAATATGTTTTGAAGAAAAAGAGAAAGAGAAAAAGATATCTATAAATATGTTAAAAATAAAAAAACAAAAAAAAATCATTAAAAACCCCAAAAAAAAGTTTATGGAATTCTTTTTCAAGAAGCAAGGTGAATGATATGGGCTTGCGTACAATGAAATTCTAATTTTCACGGAAAATAATGCCTAGATATAATATGGGGCCAAAACACAAATTGTCTTTTATCTTGAACATACAATTATTTTGGTAGATTGATAAGGGTTAAAACATCATTTGTTGAATTTTTCAAAACTTAATGAGTATCTTGAAATCCATTAAAGTATTTATTCACATATTCATTTATGTACACCCTCTAGCTCAATGTGAGAGTCATTGTTGTAGCAAGAGGACGACTAGAACATAAAAGAAAAGAGACCATGAATATTACTATATATGAAACCCTCTAGAATTGAGATTTTTGTATGTTGCTTTGCAAATCGATGGATAATAATGGTGTACCTTCATTCTCCTCCTCGTGCTCATTAAGCTCCATCTTCAAAGGTCTCTTCATCACTAATGCCAATGTCCGAGCTACAAAATCCAGTGTCATGATATAGTTATTTTTTTTAACAAAAGAAGCTTATATGATGTCCTACACACTTAGCAAGAATTTCATATATTTACAATCAACTCAATAATGAAAAAGACTATGTTGCAAGCATTAAAAAGCTTTGTAGAGGAAGTTCAATAATTTTGTAAAACATTTTTTTAGTGCCTTAGTGCATTGCATTTTAATATGGTTTCCTTATTTACTTTTCATTGTCCTCCACATTAATTACAAATCATAATATGATCGTAAGGGATATGGACAATAATACAACGTGTAAAATTGAGATGTGCCAATTATTCCTCTATCGGGGGACATATTTTTGTGATTATAGTCTAGTTGGTGAGATTGTTGGATGCCTCATTGCATTTTGGTTTTAGTTTGGTCAGGTGACTATGGATTGTCATACCGCATTAAGATTTGAATGTGTTTTCTTAGTAATTCACACTTTAATAGCTATTTAAAGTTTTATCATTTTAGTTTAATTTGACTTTATGGTTTCTTATTGTAATTTTATTTTAGCATAGTGACATTTTGATTTTATTATTTTATCATGCAACAATCACTTTCTTGCATTGAGAGTCAATGTTCATTTTATCATTCTTGGTAAATCTTTTGGATTTTCTTCTATATTTAGATATGACTAAATTTAATAGTGATGATCATTTATAGTACACCATAACAACTAAAAATCATATTTATGATCCACAAGACCCTTAGGATCCTTCATTTTACACTATAGCATTTTTACAATGTAAAGAAATAATTAATTAATCAAATAAATTATAGTTAATAATGATTTTGCCAATTGACATGTCTTTTTTGTTGTTGATGTTTACCTTTTGAAGATGACCTTGTCATGAAATTAAATTTTGAGAATGTTGTGTAATGGAAGTTAACAAGAGTAAAAATGGTTATGACGAGGATTACTATCTTGTTTTTTGTCACTAATGTTTTTTGAAGATGGCATCATCATAAATTAGAGGTGATTTCTACAAAAAAAAAATGAGAGAGGTAGAAGGAGAGATAAAGCTATAGAGAGCATTCAAGAGGAGTGAATAAGAGGGGCAAGGGATAGGGGGAGGTATGGAGAGAAGTGTGTGTGTGTGTGTGTGTGTGTGTGTG
>MU224763.1:169679-208124 GCA_018584345.1 Thuja plicata
GAACTGGAGAAGCCATCAGTAAACTCCACCTCTTCAATTTTTAAAGAGGAGATAGAGTTTGGTTGACTGAAGAGCTAATTGTGAGTTACCTTTTTGAACTGAAGAGGTGGGTGAAGTTACCCATGTGATCTGATATGAGTTATCTCTTTGAAGATAAATGAATATTTAATTCATTTATTTAATTACAGTTTTCAACATGTGAGATAATTGAATTCTTTTTTATTTAGAATTGCTTTATTGAATGAAATTAAATTAATTTAATTGGAAGAATTTAATTAGTAAGTTTAAATATTTGAATTTAAACTATAGAAAATTGAATTTAATTAATTAATTAATGGTAATTAATCAATTAAGGTTAATTAATTAAATAAAATTAATTATTTAATTAATTTTGGAAATTTGATTAGATGATTTGGGGAATGAATTTAGAGGAAAATAGATAATTAATTAATGATTAAAAAACTATTAATTAATAGATAAAAATTAGTGTTTTTAATGTCAAGTCGCAAGCCTGTCCATTTTAGGGTGTCTACAGTAAGGTACCATTCAAAGATAATGATGATGTTGGGTTGGCATTAAGACAAATTTAAATATCATAGGTTTGAGGAAGGTACTTAAAAAAATTTCCATTATAGAAAATTACAAAGAGTACAAAGTTGGTAATATCATGTAAAAGGTAGAGTTAGGTGTTATTGCAAGAACAACAGACCCCACTAGAAATGTACAAATTTATTGTTGGTTTAGGGAACCAAAGAAACTTTGAATCATGATTTTTACAAATGTGAAGGCATGAGATAAATCTTGAACAACCATGAGCCTAAACAATGGGTTTACATGGTACACCAACCCTCAGTGAAGCCATAATGCATGCTAATATTTGCAAAAAAAACTCCAAATGGGTATTTTAGTCTCTGTGACTAGGAGGATGTATATGGGTACATGGTGGTTACTGTGGCTTTTAAGCAAGATCTTAATCCTCCATGGAAGTCCCTAGCTTTTGTGTATGAGATATTAAGAATTAGAGTGAGATGATGAATCTTTATGAGGCCTCATACAAAATACCTCAAAAATTTCAAAGGGTAATTTGACCAAATAATTTTCTATCTTTCTTAGACACTGTAAATATCATTAGTTTGCATAGATCGTATATAAATCACCAGGGCCTCGAGGAAAAATCATCCATCTTTAATGGATAATTAGTCACTCTTAATATTTATAATGATTTTGAATGTAATGACATGCTTAAAACTTGCCAAGATGCTTTGAAAATTCATATAGATACATATGTGTGTATATGTACATTTCTACATACATACCGATGCAGAGGTTCTCTCAATGCAAGGTACACCCTTCAATTGTGTTAGCAATCTCCTAACCAATCCACTCTTGGTTTTTAAAACTTCTTTGAACCTCCTGAAAGGACACACTCGCAAGGTTTTTACCTTAGGCAACACACTCTATGTCCACCATCAACCTTGACATATTCCACTTCTTTAGGAGATACAAATTCTCACATCAAACTTTTTTCACTAATCAAGGTCTTCCTTGCACCAAACCTTAGCATCCAAGGATGACTTCATCACCACATTGGAGGGAGGGGTTTGGATGTTGTTTATTCCTCTTTTGATCATGTTGATCCAAAAGCGGCTCAATTCTTTAGTGGAAAGAACCCACAACAACATTTGATGTATTTATCCTTATAGGAGACCTAATAGCAATTAGCCCTCATCGACGACCTTTTTGGCATTAAATTCCAAAATTTCTGAGCAAGGCCCCGAACAAATAGAACTTTTGGATACCCTTTCCCTTGACACAAGATACTGCAAAACCATAACTGGGTTCCACCTTTGACAGGGTCAACTGCACACTGCTCAATTAGGCCTATTTGGGCTAGTAGATTTGTTTTACAAAGGAACTCTTCACCGGTCGGATTATTCCTCAAAACCACCTATTGGGAAATCTATGTACATCCCTAAGAACATAAAATCCTTAATTAAATCCTTGGGCATACTTTTCTTAGCTGATCATCATATCCCAATTTTGACCATGTTTCTTTGTCAAGCATCTCAATAGGTTCCCTAAGGACCTATTTACTACCTTGGTTTGACCATCAGTATGATGGTGGTATGCTGAAGTGAATGATAGTTGTGTGCCCAATTTCTTCCACAATGTGCACCAAAAATGCCCAACAAACTTGGAGTCTCTTTCAGTGACTATATTCAGAGGTAAATCATGTATCCTAATAACTTCTTTGAAGAATAATCCTGCTATGCGAGAAGCATCATTTGTACATTTGCAAGGTATAAAGTGTGTCATTTTACTGAATCTATCCACCACTACAAAAATGCTATCATAGCCCCTTTGTGTCCTAGGAAGTCCCAAAACAAGTTCCATACTTATAATCTCCCATGGTCTGTTGGGAATAGGTAGTGGTTAATAAAGGTCTGCATTGGATGATGTGCTTTTTTTATCTCTGACAGTTGCCACAACATTCAACAAACTTCCTTACATCAGTTTGCAACTTGGGCCAAAAGTAAAATCTCTTCACCTATTCCTAGGTCTTATCCAACCCAAAATGACCTCCTAGGCTACCATTGTGTTTTTCCTTGATTATGTTTTCTCTCATAGAGAATTTTGGAATGCAAAGTTGACTTCCCTTAAACAATAGCCCATCCCGTAACAAAAAATATAAAATTAAACATGACAAGAGCTAAGGAATTTCTCACAAACCTCATAAGATTCTTTAAAATCTGAATCGTCCATGTATAAATCTACAAGGGCTTCAACTCCTAAGCTCTGTAAATGCACTTCTTGTATTGTAAGAACCCTCCTACTCAGGGCATCAACCACCTTGTTAGCCTTACCTTTCTTGTGTTTTGTTGAAAAGGTGTACAATTTCAATTGTTCAACCCATTTCATATGTTTTCAATTCAAATTTTCCTGTCCATTCAAGAAGTTGAGGGCATGATTATCTGTGTAGAAAATAATTTCTTTTGGTAAAAGATATTGCCTTCACTTATTTAATGCCTATACCATGGCATATAAATCCAATTCATGGGTGGAGTACCTCCTCTTTGCATCATTAAGCTTATTTGAAAAGAAAGGTACTTCCCTGCCTTCCTGGCTTAGGACTACCCCAATGGCTCTGTTACTTGCATCACACTCCATAGTAAATAACTTATTGAAATTAGAAATAACAAGAATATGATATTGTGCTACTCTACTTTTCAAATACTCAAAACTTTTATTGGCATCGTCAGTCCAAAGAAACTTACCCTTATTACCTCCTTTTATGGTGTTAGGAATAGGTGCACAAATCTGGCTAAAGTTCTTAACGAACTTCCTATAAAAGGTTGTCAAACCATGGAAACTTCTTACATCACCCACTATCCTTAGAGGGGGCCAATTCACTATGACTTCAACTTTTTCAGGATCCATCTTTAGGCTTCCCTTGGAAATTACAAACCCAAGGTACACAAGCTCCTCCTTCATGAAGAAATAGTTCTCCAAGTTGACCATCAACTTATACTCATGGAGTCTACTCAAGACCTGGTCCAAGTGCTTTAAATATTCCTCTTTTGTCCGGCTGAAAACAAGTATGTCATCCAAATATATAATAATCAACTTTCCAATGAAATTGTGCAATACCTCATTGATTAGGTCCATGAAGGTACTAGGTGCATTTCTTAGCACAAATGCCATAACCATCCATTCATAAATACCCTCATTAGTTTTGAATGTCGTCTTCCATTCATCTCCCTGTCTGATTCTTATCTAATGGTAACCAGATTTTAAGTCTATCTTTGAGTAGTAACATGCCCCTCCCAAGTATTCCATTAGATCCTCTATTCTAGGCATGGGAAACATGTACCTTATGGGGATTTTTTTGATTTCTCTCGAGTCAGTGCACATCCTCCATGTTTCATCCTTTTAAGGGGCTAAGACTATGGGTAGTGCACAAGGGCTTGGGCTATTTCTTATCAATTCTTTATTTAAGAGCTCTTGAACTTGTTTGGATATATCCTCATTCTGTTTGGGTGTCATTTTGTAAGCAAACTTGTTTGGTAGAGTTGCACCAGGTATGAAATCAATTTGATGGCTCACATCTTTGATTGGAGGCAAAGTATTGGGTATATCCTTCACAACTATACCCTTATATTTACTCAACAACTCCTACACCTCCTGGGGAATATCTTCCTCCTTACTATCCTGCATATTAGAACTATCCTCCAGTTTCATGACCATGGCATATCCCTGTTGGCTCTCCTCCTTCAATGTATCTAGGATCTCTTTCCCACTTACAACCATGACACTAGACCCTACTTGTTTATATACCATGTCATCTGGAAGAGGATCCATCTTATACTTCCTACCATTCTTAGTTATCAGAAAAGAGTTCTTTTTACCATCATTCATGGCTTTGACATCATATTGTCATGGATTCCCCAATAATAGGTGGCATGCATCCATGGGGATTACATCAAATAGTATTTTTTCTTTGTATTCTCCTATCTCAAACTCTACCCAAGATTGTTTATCTACCAATACTTGTTGTCCCTTGTTCAACTAGGATACTTTGTAGGGATTAGCATGAGGCAATATTTTTAGTTTTAGCTTATCTACCATTTCTACTGAGACTATATTTTCAGTTGAACCAGAATCAACTATTACCTTACATACCTTTCCATGGGCTTTGCAGGTGGTCTTGAATAATTTCTTCCTTTGAGGGGGTTCTTGTTCTTAAGGCACCTTCAACAAGGTCCTTCTCATCATTAAGTTTTCTCCATCATGTGTAGCTCTCGCATTTCCAATTGAGGAATTAATGCTTTGACAATCTTCCTCTATCATCAAATAGTTCCTTCTCTCTCCTCCCAGAGAGTTTGAGGCCTTCTCAGGATACTTACTCATTATATGTCCCACTTGGTTAAAATTAAAGCATCTTCTTGTGAAGACACTAGAACCTCTCCCAGGTCCTCCAAAACTACCCCTTCCATTGGGTCTCCTTCCTTTGAAGCCTCCTCGTATGGAACCTGAATCTCCACTCTACTCTTGGTGGTTAGATCCTCCATTATTTTTGTTAAATTGATTCCTTCCTTTGAAGTTTCCCCTTCCTCTAAAATTCTTTCCATCTCTTCCTCTGTTATTTTGCTCTCCTCTCCTCCTGGGTTTTTCTTCATCCCTCAAGGCTATTTGAAAAAAATTATCCAATGTCCTAGGGACCACCATGCTCATTTCATCCTAAATACTAAACCTAAGTCCGTTCATGTATCGGGAAACTTTCTCCCTTTCACCTGCATAATGGTTTGTCTTCAAACCCAACTTGTGGAATTCCTCTGTATAGGAAGCCACATCCAATTCCTTTTGTCTCAAATTATGTAACTTTCTGATGACTTGGATCTCATAATCAACAGGCATGGACATTTTCTTGATCAAGGACACCATCTTGCTCCAAGAATTGATCATATTATTTCCCATCTTCACACTTTCACCCCGAGTGTAGTTCCACCATACTAATACAGACCCTTTCAATTTGGTCTTGCCAAACTTCACTTTCCTGTCTTCAGCCACTTCTTTGTACTCAAAGTAGTTGTCTAGGGAATCTATCCACTCTACTAGTTCATCACCATCTATCTTCTCACTATAGGTAGGGACATCTACCCTAGCCTTAGAGGATTCTTTGTGTGCTACTTTCAGAGCCTCTATGAATGCTTTATGTTCTACAGGCATCTATGGGATTAGAGGTCTCTCTTCTTCCATCTCTGCTTCATCCTTGGTGCCTTCAGGTTCATCTTCAACCTTTCTCTCTTTTCCCTTCAATTTCTTTAGCTCCTCAGACAACCTAGCCTACCACTTTTCTTCCATCCTTTGCTCCATCTCTTGGAGTTCCTTTGACATTTTTTCCTTTAGTTCTTTTGGAGGCATTATGCTAGCCTCTCCTTCACTTTCTTCTGCTAACATACACCAAACTTAGACATCACAATTGGCTTTGATACCAATATGATGTAGAGGTTCTCTCAATGCAAGGTAAACCCTTCAATTGTGTTAGCAATCTCCTAACCAATCCACTATTGGTTATTACAACTTATTCGAACCTCCTGAAAGGACATAATCACAAGGTTTTGACCTTAGGCAACACACTCTATGTACACCATTGATGTAACCTTGACAAATTCCACTTCTTTAGGAGATACAACTTCTCACATCAAACTTCTTTCACTAATCAAGGTCTTCCTTGCACCAAACCTTAGCATCCAAGGATAACTTCATCACCACATTGCAGGGAGGGGTTTGGATGTTGTTCATTCCTCTTTTGATCATGCTGATCCAAAAGCAACTTAATTCTTTAGTGGAAAGAAACCACACCAACAATTGATGTATTTATCCTAATAGGAGACCTAATAGCAATTAGCCCTCATCGGTGACCTTTTTGGCATTAAATTCCAAAATTCCTGAGCAAGGACCCAAAAAATCACACTTTTTGATACCCTTCTCCTTGACACAAGATATACTGGAAAACCATAACTGGGTTCCACCTTTGACTGGATCAACTGTACACTGCTCACTTAGGCCTATTTGGGTGAATAGATTTGTTTTACAAATGAACTCTTCACCAGTCAAATTCTTCCTCCAAATTACCTACTGGGAAATCTATGTGCATCCCTAAGAACATAAAATCCTTCATTAAATTGCACCCAAACCCCTATGTTTGGTCTCTGCAACACAATTCTTAGTATTACTGGCTTGTCACATACAGAATGCCAAGCCTAGGGAATCAACTTAAAATTTGCCACTTGATGGAACTAGTCTGAGATATTTTGCATCCTAGAGTACACATGCCAACCTAAAATTCCCTAGAGTTATAGCCAATTTTTTCGGTGGAATGTTAAGCTTCCATGGAGTTTTCTACCAACCCTATGATGGGGAGGGTTTCTAACTGCTTTAACAATAACTACTCTAATTTTCTCAAATATTCACCAAATTGTTTCAAATTGAATGCAATAGAAAGTTAACTCACTACTCTACACATACATGTAAAATTATTTGATCTTTCAATCCGTACACGTCCATACAACCATAGTAAATGCAAGAGAAGCACATAATTCTCAGAACATTCCAATCAGTTCTATTCAAAACTTCATCCGGTCACAATGCCTCGATCCCTAGAGGAATTTAACAATGTTCCAAGGTATTTGAAACCATTTGCAACCACCTTTTGAACTTACATAGCCGTCATGAGCAAAATTGCAAAGTTGCTCAAAAGTTGCATTGCAACATTTTGACAACTTTGACAACATTTGCAACTTTTTTACATGTTTATCTCCTACTTGCAAAATTACATCAATTTTTGGCCAAATATGACCTTCAACATGTTTAAACATAAAAATTTTCATTTTCCTACTCTACTTGGGTCATTGTTCAAGTTTGACCACTTTGACCATGACACACCAATTCAGGACCTAGTGGCTTATAGCCTTACAATTGGGTCTCAAGACCTTACAAAATGAAATGAAATGAAATGGTCCAAAGGACCTTATTACAACACAATAAAACTAAAAACAAAGTGTAGTCTTCGTGGATCTCTCTGTGCTTCATGGGTGCTCCTACACCACATACACAGACACATACATGTACATGTATACATACATGCATATGTACACATAAACATACACGTACACATACACGTACACGCACACGTAAACGTACACGTACACATACACATACACATACACATACACATACACATACACATACACACATGCATGCACCCATACATATGCATATAATAGGAAGGAAATATAAATGCCCTTGTAAAGGTTGCAACATTACGTCCTCTAAGAAATGAATACTTCACCTCAATGCTTCACGCTTCATGGTTTCATGTCAAGATGAGTCTACATATTTGGAGTCTTGTTCAAGGTTTTAGGTTTTATAGGAGATACCATTTTACTAAATACATTTAGGTGAGGGTTTATTGACACGGGGAAGGGAACATTCCATTTTGTTTTATGCGTGCACTCTTTGTTGTCTAATATCGTGTGTGTGTGTGTGTGCGTGTGCGGGTGCGTGCATGCGGGTGCGTGCATGTGCGTGCGTGTGCGTGCGTGCGTGCGTGTGCGTGCGTGCGTGTGCGTGTGTGTGTGTGTAAAAATAATTAAAAATTATTAAAAAAATAAATAATAATTCAAGTGAATGTGTTTATTTAGTATATACGACAAATATAAATGTTCCATGTGACACCATCGATTAAAGTAGTGGATACAATATAGTTGGTATCCAAGGGAGGCAACGTGAAAAAGTAGAGGTCTATAGAAGTGAACACGTGGTCAATCCACATAGGTGTGTGAGATGATTATCCCAAAACACCTCAATTAAAAAAGTTTCCTTATTGCCAGAAATGGCTCTGACCCATTTAGCACACAAGGTTGTCCAAATCCAAGGTACTTTTGTTTCCAAAAGAATGTGGCATGCCGAGGAATCTCTCAAACCTTGGCTTCCCTAGGATGGGGTCCATTTTCATGATGGTCTCTCTTCCAATCAACATAATATCTGGTGGTCTCCGCTAATTCAGTCTTAGGAACTTCCTTTAGCCAAAGTTCTTGGCATACAGACTTTATGCTTTCATAAACATGGCATCCACACTTCAAGAGATCTTTTTTTCTTGTGCTACTATGAATCTTCACACTTGGGAAGATTTGCAAGCTCAGTTTCATCTTTCTTGCCCAGATCGACAAACTTTTAATACGAAAGTCTTAGCACTGCCTTTGAATATGCTTCACATGCTTGGAATTCATTCTGCCAAGCCATGGTGCAAATACTAGCGGTGGCTTCTGTGTACTCCATTTTGCAACTACAAGCTCACGATGGGCTACCATTGGTTGGTTCCCCACCTGCCTTTGGTTTCCACCCTGAACTAGCGGTGACACTTGCATTCTTCCTAGTCTGCTTGGCGACACTGATTTATTATAGTTTGGTATGCTATTATGGAGCCTAAAGTGGCTCACTTTTCCTAGTGTATTATTTTCCAAGGCTTTCCATTCGACTCTTGGCCTAGCATATGGGTGTGTTGGATCCTCGGTGCCATTTTTGTGGGCAACCCAAGACTTTCATTCATATTTTTTGGTATTGTAGAGGAGCCCAACAGTATTGGGTTTGGATTCCTTTTTTTTTTTACCATTTAGACCCGAGCCCTTCTCTTGGCATATGATCTTGCTAAGAGATTTTCCTAGAATTCCCTTTAAATTCTCACAAATATGGCATGCTTTCAGGCTAGAATTCCTCTTCAATCTTTGGAAGGACAAAAATGTTATTTTATTTACTCACAACTATCTTGATATAAATGTTTCAATGTACACTAAAGCATGTATGTGTAATAATATTATGTTGCAGATTCAACTGAAAGCTAATAAAGTGGCTCTTGAGGTGGTCCACTTGCAGAAGTTACTTCAACATTGGGGTAATGCCCCATGTACGATTGCCAAATTCCTACCAAATGTTTCTATTTTTTATGATAGATCTCCACCTCATGGGTGCCAGTTTGGTTGCAGCTCTTTTGCCTTTTGTTCTCACACACCGCGGTCCTAGGCCCCTCGTTGTTCTTCTAGCAGAGTATGAGATATTCAAAGGCACTTCTCAACTTCACCACCTCATGGTGGTTATACTCTTGTTTTGTTGATTAACAATGTGGCTCCCGCCACTCTTAGTGGCTTAGGTTGGTCGGATACTAGCGGGGTTTCTGATTGGGCCACTTCCTCCAAGTGGTTCCCACGATTGGCTCTGGCTATTTTGCCCTCAAGGAAAGAGAATGAAGAAGAAGATAAAGCAGAAGATGGTTGGTCCCTTTCAAATCCTAATCCCAACCCTATTGATTTGTGGGGTAAACAAGATGACCTTGATCCTCCTCCCTCTGCTGACACCATTCTAGTCGCTTAATGTAGTCTGGTTTCTGGGCTTGGCCCATGTTATTTTATTGCTGTTAGATTTTCGGGCTTGGCTCGTATGATTCATGTGGGGTGATTTCATACCCCCCTACCCTTTTTGTGAATAGTGTACTTTTAATTATATATATTGGAAATAGCCTATTCATCAAAAAAAGAGTTTTCTTACAATCACAATAATAAAATTATAATTATTGATGGTAAGAATGTTAAGCTACAAAAAATGGTCAATGATTTGCACACAATATAGTGCAGGCCATAATTATTTCTTCAACAAGTGCAAGGTACTATTTGAATATAATAATGATGTTGGTATAAGCTAGCATTAAGACAATGCAATATCATAGGTTTGAGGAAGTTTTTTTTTAGATTTTTCATTATATAGTACTTCAAAGAGAACTACCATGTCAAAGGTATATTTAGGCTCTATTGTGAGAATGAAAGACCACTAGAAACGTATAGAGGCCTCACTAGTTGAGAGACATAATAAACTTGGAATGAGTGTTACTACAAATGCCAAGGTACATGATAAATTCTAAACAACCGTGACCCTAAGTAAGGTATATGGTCACGGGTACACATGGTAACATGGCACACCAATCCTTAGCGAAGCCTCAAATCCTCTCAATGACTGCAAAAATAACTTCAAATGGGTAATTTGGTTTCCATAGTTGGGACATACATGGGTACAAGGTGGTTATTGTGACTTTTAACAAAGTCCTTAATCTTATATTAAAGTCCCTAGTTTTTGTATAGAAGACCTTAATAATTAGAACAAGTTGATGAATCTTTTTAAGACCTCATACAAAATACCTCAAAAAATTCAAGGATAACTTCAACCAAAATAATTGCTTTGTACTAAGTTTCTTAAATAATGTGCATTTCATATGTTTACATAGACTAAAGAGAACTCATTAGGGCCTTTGGACAAAATCATCCATTTTCAATGGATAATTGGTCATTCTCAATATTTCTAATGTTTTTGGATGTAATGACATGCTAAAAAATTTGTCAAGATTCTCTAAAATGCACGTAACATGTAAAAACTAATAGAAATCAAGCATCATATAATAAAGCTTCTAGAAATTTGTTTTGAGTAAAATAAAAGTCAAAATTGACCATTTTGAGCTTGTTAGGCACAATGGTGAGGTCAAACCACTACATCGTCTCCTAAAATATAGTTGAATCTTAAAAACTATAGATGCTTCTAGGATGATTATGTAAATGTCTCATTCACTTCAATGCACCAACAATATTGTTTCTCACACAAGCCTTCCATAAATGTGAATGATTACTTGATGATAAAATGAAAAGACCTTAAAAATACAAGGAAATGACTATAAATATTTAAACCATAATTTGAATCATGATAGCAATATCATAACTTGACTTGTTGAAAATATCTCCTACTTATCTATAAATAACACAACCATGTATTTAGTTAGCACATAACAATTAGTGAAATGGGTGTAAGTTGGCCAAATTTAAATTTAAGTTTATAAATTCTAGGGGTTAGATCTGTATGTTTGAGGTTTATTTTGTGTGCATAGGATTTGACCAAAATTTGAAAGAAATCAAGTTAAGATATCTCATTTCGTTTCCAACACATATAATAAATTGTGATTTTGAATTGCCATTCAAAAGTCATGGTTAAAACAACAAATAACTATCTTTCGACCATTGAATTAGATACATGCACTTATTAATATTATTTTAGATTCTAAGATCTTGTTACAAGAGGGGTGCAATACATGTAATGTTTAGAAAAATCATAAGAATATGTCAACTAAGATCAAATGTATAAAAATATATAAACAAGAGTAGGTAAAACATAGAACATAAACCCAACTTCATGCATACTTACACTACTTATAGATAATAATTAGCCGATAGGCTATTTTATGTGGGAATGACCTCCCACCAGAATCCTCTGTCTCACGCATTCTCTGGACTCCTTTTATCCTTTTTCAGCGGGATTGTTTTTCTAACCAGTTTCAATGATCACCCTCCCAACTGACATCGATGCGTGCCTCTGCCTCTGGTATGGAGAATGTGTTGTGATCTACAAGCTCCGCCCTTGATCGACGATTATACACTACAATTTTTGCGCTTTCAGAGATCTTGGAGAAAAATACTCGGGCTTCGGGGTTTGAAAGCAAAGGCATCTGAGACACAGGAAGATTCAGAGTTGTTGCTACCATAGAGAAGTTATTTCAGATTCCTCTGCCTCTACACCAAAAAATGACAAGCGCTGTGAGACCTAAGGAAGAAATTCTGAGATCTGGAATAAAATTTATGGTAAATTCCAACTGAGCTCAATCCTTTAGCTTGAAACCCTTCCCCTGTTCAATTGTAAAAGTAAAGCCATATTGTAAAAGTAAAGCCATAGAGAAGTCATTTCAGATTCCTCTGCCTCCACCAAAAAATGACAAGCGCTACGAGACCTAACGAAGAAATTTCAAGATCTGGAAAAAAAATTATGTTAAATTCCAACTGAGCTCGATCCTTTAGCTTGAAACCCTTCCCCTGTTCAACAAAGAGTTGTAAAGTAAAGCCGTGGAAGCTTCAATTTGAATTAATGTACGCTCAACATTAGAATTGAATCTGCAATGAGAGATTAAAGTTTATCCTCCGACACGAAAAAGGAGGAGCAATTCACAGAACTTACAAGACTAAACATCTCCTACATTGCAAATTATATTTATGAAAGATAAGGAAAAAAACACAGTGGAGAGCATAGGAAAAGGAAAATTTACCTGTGCGAGCAATTTCACGCCACACAATTAGCTCTATACCCCGATTTCAGGCAAGTGCATAGATCAAACTTTGCAGAAGATTGAAATAAAATTTACCCTCCTTGGCATGATTTCAAACTTTGCAGATGGTCGCAATCAAAGCGGATCATAGTTACCCAAATAAAATATCTCCTGTAAAATATCTCCTACTAATCAATATCAAGTTTGTTTATTAAATCTTATTCTATTTTATTTATTATTATTTTTTAATCTTTGTCATTGTAAACTAAAACTATAAAGATTAAAAGCTGAAGATAGTTTTAAAAAACTAAAACTATAAAGATTTCAGCTAAGAGGAGTACTTTAGATTACGCTTGTTGGAGGGGAACTATAAAACTTCTAAGTAATTTGAAATTAGTGTAACTAATTTTCCTCTATGATTATATTTCACTATTTTTTTTCCTATTAAAAATATATGATTTCATAAAAAATCTGATACATTCAGGTGCCTTGCTCATACCGGATACCAAAACAGAGCCAAACATATATGTACAAGAGATTACATATCATACCTACATATACATCTTAACTACACCTGAATGTCTATATCTGAAACATAAACTAGAGAACAACAAAAGGATCAAAGGATCATTGTCCGAGTAATATGTAACTACAAAAGGATCAAAAGATTGTTGTGTATCAAAAGGAACATCAAATGTTATCACCATCCCTATAAGGTACCCATGCCACCCATCCTTGTTGTCCCTCCATCCATCTGAGTACCTCATCCTCCCTAATGTGCTGCTCATAAGGGTGTATCAAGGGCTCAGCTACTTGAACATTAGGTCCTGGTATAGCAATGATAGGGACAACATTGATCACATGCATGTTATGTTGCCTCTCTGCCTTATTAAGTTATTTCACCTATGCCATGAAATTGTGTAATGCAACTCTGAAGGGGGTAAGCTCATGGGTCTCTCTTGTCCAAGTGTATTCATGGGAGACCTCCCATGAGCCCAACATGACCATGTCACGCTTGAAGAGATCTTCCAGCTTCTTTTTTCTTTATCTTTATGACCACTACAACTTGCACATCAATTCTACGAAAAATGAGTCTCTTGAGAGACTCATTAAGGTTCCTGGAAGTACACCAAAAACATTATCGTTTCTCAATTTTCATATATTTCACATAACTAAGGCGGAAAGAAGAGCAAAGAAATTGTTAAAAGACTGCTTCAAACCTTTAATGCAACCAGAAATGATCTCTAAAAAATGGCCTCAAAGTGCTGAGGGAAGCCAAATAGCTTCCAGATCTCAAGAGCAAAGGGGCAGTTAAAGAAGACATGCGTGACAGACTCCAGGAGATTGCAGAAGGAGCAAAGACTGGGTTCACCACTGGGAAGTCTGAAAGGCAACCTATGCAAGAGAAGATGCTAAAGGAAGCACTTGATTTTAGGCTTAGCAAGGGAGGACCAGAGGTTAAAAAATATTTTGGACCACTTATCAGGTTCAAGGTTGAGATTCCAATAGGAGTTCACGTGAGAAAATATGGAGCAGTCCTTAGTAAGGAGCCCATACAGCTGTTTGAAGCTAGTTTTGGGAAGTAGGGTACCATCAACCCATATGAACAGGAGGTGACAGTTACTATCAACATATGAATCTTTAGGAAGGTTAATATCTATACAAGCATCTCTTAAAATAGAATAAGTTCTAAACTGTGAATCAGGCAGAGCAAATATATTTTTTGAAACTCTTCCCAATCCAAAAGAGAATCATTCTGGATAATGTTTGCTAAGCATGAGATACCTCTATCATTCCACTTCCTAGCTAAGCACCCTTGAAGGAGTGTCAGAGGCTTCCCTCTGATTTTAAGGTTCCACCAAATAGACTCGTTCCCACATATATTACTATGACAGTGGATAACCTTATTACTTGTTATAAGTTATTTGACAGAGTTCCACCCTTTCCAGATTGATTTAAAGACTATTGAACCTTGCACATTAAAGTCAATCTCACCTGCAATAGTATCATTCATTGTCAGGTTGTTCCAATTCCTTCCTTTCTTGGGGTGTCCCCTCAAAATATTATTTTTGATTAAAATTTTCCATGGCTCATCTCCCTCCAATGCTTTCGTAATCCACTTAGTTTCCAGAGAGACCCCTTGTATTCTGAGATCTTTTAGTCATAGTCCCCCTTGTTTCTTACTTGTGGTACACCATTCCCATTTAACAACATGCCCTTTTTTGTTGCCCCTGCCACCAGACCACAAATAATCCCTGATGAGTTTTTGGAGGTAATTAAACTGGTAGTGGTAAAAAAGGCAAGCTGAGGAGTAATAAATTGAGTAGATGGACATGATTTTTTGGCACATCTAAACTCTGCCAGCCATAGATATGTAAGTTGGCTATCCCACTTGACCAATTTCTTTTCCACTCTATTCTTGACCCATTCCCACATAGATTTTAAATTATGGTTAATAAAGAATGGAATGCCAATATACTTGACTTGGTAATTTGGTCCTTCCCATCTAAGGTTTCATCAAGAAAGCCAACTGGGAGGCTCTTCTGTCCATCCTAGGAAAATCAATTTTTCCAGTGAGATCTTGCTTCCTGAGGCTGTGCAAAATAAATTGATCTTATCCATAAAGAAGGATAGATTCTCTACCTCCAACCTTAGTAATAAGGTTGTATCATCTGCAAATTGTATGTTGGAGATCTCCTTATCCTTAGGTATTTGTACACCCCTAACCCTTGGTAGTATTGAGTCATATGAGATCATATAGGTAATTGCTTCAGTAGCTATTACAAAAAGTTCAGGAGCAAGCGGGCATCCTTGCCTTATGGATCTGGTCAATTCAAAATTGTCTGATCTCACACCATTCACTTCCACACTTGCTAGGGCACCAATTATCAAAGTTTGGACCATTTTAATAACATCATTGGGTATACCTAGTGCTATCATCATCATGTAGATGAAGTCCCATTCTATTCTATCATAGGCTTTCTCGTAGTCAATAAGTAACATACAGGTCTGTTGATCAGTTTCTCTAGCCCACTCCATGGCTTCCCAACATGTCACCAAGTTCTCCATTATGTATCTACCTTTCACAAACCCAGTTTGGCTATAGTCAACAATTCTGGGGAGCACAAGTCTAATTGCCAAGACTTTGGCTAAGATCTTATATGAGACATTAAGGAGTATGATAGGTCTCCAGTTCTTAATCAAGGACTTATCACCCTCTTTAGGAATGAGTTTAATAAGTCCACTATTAATATCCTCTCCTAAGGTCCCATGGATAAAAGCTTCTCTATACACCTTTAAAAGGTCTTGGCCAATCCAACCTATAATCTTCTTGTAGAACTCTACAAGTAGTCCATCTAGCCCAGGGGCCTTATGAAGTGTCATCTGGGCTATGGCTCCATTGATCTCTTCTAAGCTAATAGGCATACTAAGTTGGTTCAAATCCTCAACCCTAACCTTATTGGGAACCACTTGACTAATTTTATTCCTAGCCTCTGTCATCTATGCCCCATTATTTTCACAAGTGAATAACACTTGGTAGAATTGCTTAAAGGTTTGGAGAATACTCTGTCGATCATCTATCTTACTCCCCTCAACCCAAATCTCCTCAATTATGCCTCTGGCCTCTTTTTGTTTAAGAAGGTTGAAAAATAATTTTGATCCTCTATCTCCGTGCTCCACCCAATTACTTCTAGATCTGATCTTCATGTCTTTGAGCTTGTCATTTTGGATCTTTCTGAGATCATCTTTAGTATTAACTAGTTTCAAAGTGGTATCTTTCAAGGAAGGGTTCTTTTACAGACCATATTCTGCCCTAGAAAGTTCATCCTGAAGTAAACCCTTTGTCCATCTAGCATCTATTGCTCTCTTACTCCTAGGAGTTTGGAATAGAGTTTTCCAACTTGCAATGTTTTGGGCCCATCTATCTCTTGCACTGTTGTGGTTAACCATAGATTCGTTGTACCATCTTATCATAAAAGTGACATTGCAAGTACCTGGATCATCCAAAAGGGAGGTGTTAAGGCATAAGGTATTGTTCCCAGGGCACCTATTAACAAGAACGAGAGGAGAGGAGCCTAATAGTGATGGAGTGGTGGTCTGACAACGTATATGGGATAACTCGGACATCCGTACCAAACTCATCTTTCTAACATCCAAAGAAATCATGATTAAAGTAGAATCTGTCCAATATGGAGTAAATCCTTTTAATAGCTTGTTGATAGTTACACCAGGTGTACCAAATGTCCTCGTGATCATCTTTAAATCTACTAAGTGGGACAATAAGTTTGTGTTTGCCTAACAACCTATTCCAGAAGAATTGCTCACTGCCCTTCCACTCCAATCTATTACTCCCCAGCTTGTCTTGAGAGTTAACTATCATATTGAAATATCCTCCCAGAATCCAAGGGATTTCCTTTAGCTGGAAGAGCCATATCCACAATTCTGTTCTTTTACTATAGTCATTGGAGGCATAAATTGAGCATACTCCAAACTTTTTCTTATGGTCTTCAAGGATAATCCACACTGCTCTATTGCATGGTGATGTGTCCCATCTCAAAACTAATCTAGCCCACTAGGGACTTAATAAAATGGAAATGCCTCCCCTTCCCCTGCTATGTGAGGTGGAGAAGGAAGTAGCTTCTCTCAAGATACATTTTAGAGAAATGTCTAGTGCAAATTTAGTTGCTTTAACTTCTTGAAGCATCAAAAAATCAAATCCCTTATTAACTCTTCTGAACCTTTAAACAATATACTTTCCATTTGAGGACTCCAGTCCTCTGACATTCCAAGAGACGATTTTAAAGTCCATAAAAAATTACGAAGAAGATCCTAAACTATCCCTAAATCTTGAGTAGCATTTAGGAAGTTCATTACTATGTGTGATCTTAGATTATTTCTTATTGCCAGATCCTATAGGTCTTCCTCTTTTCCTCTTACCTTCCTTGGGACCAGAGTTATCACCTTCCACTATAGGACTGTCTGATTTAGATGGACAGTCTGTAACCCTGGGATTTCTTTTGATTTTACTAAATTTAAGAACTTCTTCCAAGGGACTCTCCATAAATGACACTATGACCCAGTTTTTGTTAACATCACTTTCACTGAAAACATCTTGGAGGGTAGATCCATCCGTGTGAAATTAAGAGATAGATTCTTCTCTCTTGGTAACACCATCCAACTCAGGAGGGGTAAAAAGGAGGGCTTGGTTAGAAGGACCGAAGAGAGGACAAATAGAGGGGGGGTTAGGGGGGTTGCCAGAATGACCAATAGGTCATAGTCATGAAGTGAATTTATAATTGAAGGATCAATGCTACTTATCTCAGTCTGTCCATCAACAATATCCATGTCATCTTGAACACACTCCTTGACCCCATAATTACCTTCTTCTGCAATCCTTCTATATATTCCTCCCTTGATATCCATTCTGTTTTGGATGGGGTTACCAAGAGGGGAAGGTTGATCGAAAAGTCTCTCATTAACATTGCCTCTCCTTCTCTTGAAGGGACCATCAATCCTACTAATCCTGTCCATGGCCAATTGTTGGGCATTATTTGTTCTCCTTATGTTCTTTTTTTTTGATTGGTTGTTCTCCTTATGTTCTTATTCTTAAGAATTGAAGGAATTTTATCCCCATTCCCTAAACAGTCTGGGTTTCCTTGCAAATGTAGGGAAAATTTTCCAAGGCCAAGGGATAAGGACAAAGAATCAAGAGTATCCATGTTATGGTTAGGAGCATATGTATTGCTGAGTATAGGTCATGCAGAAGGAATAAGAGGGGGATCAACATTACTAGTTTCAGAGGGAGACAATGGCCATGTGTTAGGGGTCACATGCATGGGATGAGCGGCCTCACCTTTAAAGGGGCACGATGTTTATTAGTGGAGGCCAAGAGAGGGCAATTTATCCTCCTATGGTCGTCTCTCTTGCACAAGAAGCATGAATTTATATCTCCCAAGTACTCCAACAGACAAGTGAACAATTCTCCTTCCAAATAAAAAACCAGCCTATCAGGGATGTCTACTCCAGGTTTAAGAGAAATCAGGATTTTGGCATCCATACGAGGGAGAAGGATACTGGATTGGTTGACTCTAATGACTCTGCCCAATGATTCTAGGGCTTCTAGGAGAAGATTCCAAAGAAAATAAGGTATATGTCTGATGGTGATCCATCTAAGACACGACAGTGCCATGATTTCTTCAAGGTTAGCACTATCTGACCAACTTAGGGCACAAAAATTACAGGACCCAATGGTCCAGAATTGCCTATCCACTATGGCCTTATGACTACCAGAGTCATGAAAAATAATGATAAAGAAACCTTTTTACAACATTCTACATAATGAAAATTCAAAACCTAGTTTAGAACTCCAAACCGTATGAAGCTAGTTGTTCATGGAGACACGGGAGGGTAGTTTACGTATGTCTAGAGCAGCCAAAAAAATAATACAGTCACACAATTTACTTCTTTCCGCCTTAATTACATTGACCATATTTAAATTAGGAGAGATGAAAAGTTGCTTGGGGGTTGAAACCTTACCTCCTGGTCCAGATCCTCCATCTGCGCCGACTTTGGATTCCTTGTTTTTGCCAATGAACTTGGCACCATCCTTGCAGATCTCTGACCCTACCAGCACGTGCCTGAATGATTTGCTCATCTGGCTAGGAGCAGAGGTAGTCTTAGGGTTCGTTTAGCGCTTCACAAGGACACCAACATATGAAGAATTAATTCCATCTGAAGACGAGCCCATACTTAAACACAAGATGCAAGTGCATTAAAGACCCTCCGAGTACGGAGGGGCAACCAACTGCCACACATTCCCAACTCAAAAAAATTGCAGACTGTATTCAAGTTGCAGAGTGCCTTTTTTCTATCAATTATGTACAACCCTGTAATTAGAAGAAAAGATATTAGGGAAAAATATATTATGTCGACTATTTAGAGTTCAATGTGTATAATGTTATAATAACTTTCTCTTCATAAATTGAGCTTTAATAAGTAGGAGATATTTTTCACAAGTCAAATTGAGTTTTAGTATATATATATATATATATATATATATATATATGAGTTTGACTAAAAAAACTAGAGAGTTGAATTGTGATAGCATTATCACAATTTGATTCATCAGGCACTGTGAGTTGCATGCCTATAGTCACATCATTTATTATTATTTTTTAATCTTTGTCATTGTAAACTAAAACTATAAAGATTAAAAGCTAAAGATAATTTTTAAAAACTATAACTATAAAGATTTCCGCTAAGAGGGGTACTTTAGAATATGTTCCGAAAGAGTGGCAAGTTAAAAACTAAAAATATTTGTTAATTAATATTCTGGTAATATTTTACAATAATTTATAATGTATATATTAATCTTGTAATATTTAAAAAATTATAATATACTATGTTTATTTCATATATTTTTTACATTTAAAATATACCATTTACTTTAAAATGTAAAATTTAAAGTTACATCAAATGTCAAATTATGGAATTTAATGTATAATAGAAAATGTAAAATTAAAGATTTAGTATCAAATATAATTATTAATAATATTTTTCATTTTAAATATATTCATACATTGTTTTGTTAGCAACCTTGATTTCATTTACTAAACTAGTCTTTTGAATGTAATATCACAGTAAAAAAAAATGAAGAATGCTTGGTTGTAGTTTATAATAAGGAGAAGATGGGGAAGGAGAGGAGGAGGAGGAAGAGGAGGAGGAGAAGAAGGGGAAGAAGAAGAAGCAACATAAAGAAGGAGAAAAAGGAGGAGTAGAAGGAGAAAAAGGAGGAGTAGAAGGAGAAAAAGAAGTGGCAGGAGAAGGAGAATAAGGAGAAGAGAAGGAAGATAAGGAGGAGGAGGAGGAGGAGGAGGAGAATTTTACATATATGAAAAATCAAAGATGTAATAATTTCACCCCACATTATATTTTATCATTATCTCAAAATAGACATACAACTAAATAAAAAAATAATGCACACATCCAACTTTCACCCCAAAATAAAATACCTTAAATTCATTTGAAACATCATGAAATGAATCTACCCATTCTCTACTTTCATCATTAGATCTAGGGAAAAAATATTTTCTTGTATACCATCCTCAAGAAAAAAATATAGATATAAAATTTAATTTAGCTATCAAAATATAGATATAAATTTTAACTTTAAAAATAATAAAGTCAATCGTCATATGCAATAGCAAAGAGAATACTGTTCCCATAAAAAACTCCATTTTTTTCCCGACGGGCACGGTAAATGGTCAAATTTAGGGATGGGATGACTGGCCTCACCTTTAGAGGGGGCATGATGTTTATTGGTGAAGGCCAAGAGAGGGCAATTTCTCCTCCTATGGTCATCTCTCTTGCATAGGAAGCATGAATTTCGATCTCCCAGGTACTCCAACAAACAAGTGAACAATTATCCTTCCAAATAAAAAACTAGCTTGTCAAGGATGTCTACTCTAGGTTTAAGAGAAATTAGGATTCTGTCATCCATATGAGGGAGAAGGATATTGGACTGGTCGACTCTAATGACTCTGACCAACGATTCTAGGGCTTTTGGGAGAACATTCCAAAGAAAAGGAGGTATATGTCTAATGGTGATCCATCTAGGACACGACAATGCCATGATTTCTTTAAGGTTAGCACTATCAGACCAACTTAGGACATGAAAATTACAGGACCCAATGGTCCAAAATTGCCTATCCACTACGACATTCTAACTAGTAGAGTCATGAAAAATAATGATAAAGAGACCTTTTTGCAACATTCTACATAATGAAGATTTAAAACCTAGGTTAGAACTCCAAACCGTATAAAGCCAGTTGTTCATGGAGACACAAGAGGGTAGTTTACCTATGTCTAGAGTAGCCAAAAAAATAGCAGAGTTACATAGTTTGCTTATTTTCGCCTTAATTACATTGACCATATTTGAATTAGGAGAGATGACAAGTTGCTTGGGGGCAAGAACCTTACTTCCTAGTCCAGATCCTCTGCCAACTTTGGATTCCTGGTTTTTGCCGACGAACTTGGCACCATCCTTGGAGATCTCTGACCCTACCAGCACTTGCCTGAATGATTTGCTCGTCTGGCTAGGAGCAGAGGCAGTCTTAGGGTTCGTTTGGGGCTTTGCAAGAACACCAATAGATGAAGAATTAATTCCATCTAAAGACGATCCCATACTTAAACACAAGATGCAAGTGCATTAAAGATCCTCCGAGTACGGAGGGCCAACCAACCGCCACGCACTCCCAACTTGAAAAAATTGTAGATCATATTCAAGTTGCAGAACGCCTTTTTTCTATCAATTATGTTCAATCTTGTAATTAGAACAAAATATACTAGGGAAAAAGATATTATGTCGACTATTTAGAGAAATGTGTATAATGTTATAATAACTTTCTCTTCATAAATTGAGCTTTAATAATTATGAGATATTTTTCACAAGTCAAATTGAGTTTTAGCATATATATATATATATATATATATATATATATATATATATATATATGAGTTTGACTCAAAAAAACTAGAGAGTTGAATGGTAATAGCAATATCACAATTTGACTTGCGGTGGAAAATATCTTCTACTTATTAATATCAATATCAAGGAGTTAAAGAAGGGGAAGAAGAAGAAGGAGAAAAGAGGAGTAGAAGGAGAAAAAGGAGAAGACAAGAATTTCACTTCAAAGGAGAACAAGAAGAATAGAAAGAAGGGGACACAAATTTTATGTATATGAAAAAGCAAAGATGTAATGATTTCACCTCACGTTATATTTTACCATTATCTCAAAATAGACATAAAACTAAATAAAAAATAACGCACACATACGACTTTCACCAAATACCTTAAATTCATTTGAAACATCATGAAATGAATCTACCCATTCTCTACTTTCATCATTAGATCTAGAGAAAAAATATTTTCCTTAAAGAAAAAATATAGATATAAAATTTAATTTAGCTATCAAAATATAGATATAAAATTTAACTTTAAAAATAATAAAGTCAACCGTCAAAGGAAAACTGTTCCCAAAAAAACCTCCATTTTTTCCCCGACGGGCACGGTAAACGGTCAAATTTAGGCATCTACAACGAGTAAAAACTTTGAAAGTTCTTAGTTTTTATCACGAGTGAATTTTATTTCATTTATGAACCGTCCGATCAAAGTGGCGAAAAGAGATTCTCCGCCGTTGGATCTGCTCTCTTATTGAGAATATATAGGGCAGGAGAGAGATGTAACACTTCTCTCCCGCTTCTGTCGAGCTGTGGACGCCTTTTCTGTGAAGAAAGGCGGTAGTAGATGTAAATTTAGGAGTCAGTGTTTAGTTTTATAGTTTAATCTTACCAGATCTCTCATTCTCATTCTTTTCAATCTCCATGAATTGTATTCCTGTCATACCCAGCCCTAGAATGCCCTCCTTGTCGATATTGTTGTAAGGGTTTAACCAGGGTTTCTTTTTTTTGTAAGGGTAAGTGTTTTTCTGAGCTCGGAGGAAGATGGATTCTGATCATGGTAAGATATTCGTAGGGGGTATATCTTGGGATACGACGGAAGAGAGGCTGAAAGAGTATTTCGGTGTATATGGGGAAGTGGTGGACGTGGTGATAATGAAAGACAGGACTACCAGACGAGCCAGGGGCTTTGGTTTTGTTGTTTTTGCTGACCCATCTGTTGCAGATCGCGTTATTCAGGAGAAACATACCATTGATGGCAGAAATGTAAGTGTTCCTTTTCTTTACTTACTTAGCATTCTGGTGCTCTTCTTCCATTTAGTTCTTTGTGTGTTATGATTTGGGAAATTGAATTCTTTCCTCAAATTGAGCTCCCCTGCTTGTACTTGACTTGCTCATTGGCATTGAATTGAAGATTGTAAGCCCACACTAAGCCAAATGTAAAAGGTTTCTTCACTTAAGTTTCAAATAATTAGGGCATGTTCTGAGGCTTTTTCGTGTTTTTTTTTTGGAAGAAGTTTTGAATGCCTAAAATTTCCTATGTGAACTGATTTCAAAGTTTCCCTTGGGGAGAATAGTAAGGTTTGAACCCACGGGCAGACTTCCACGTGTATGGGTTCCAAAGGGACTCAGTTACTTACACTCTAATTGCTTTAGGCTCCTTACGAAGACCACTCTTATAAGCTGTAATTGCTTAGCTTAATCTAACAACAAAATTTCTTAAAGGTCCTTAGGTGCCAGTTTTCGAGCTTTTTAAAATTTTAAATTATCAAACTGTTGAGGTTTTGTGTACCCTAGAAGGGTAATTTCTTCAACTCTGACAAAAATAAATCCCAGATAGAAGAGTCATGCTCCGTTTTCATATCCCAGAATGTCAATTGTTGACTTCAAAGTGTAATTTCTTCAACTCCGACAAAAAGAAATCTCAGAAAGAAGAATCATGCTCCGTTTTCATCTCAGAGTATCAGTTGTTGACTTCATTGCAAATCAGTGAAACCCGGGGACTCACACCCCACCAAAACCTTGAAGTACCCGTACCCGTCCCCGTCCCCGTCCCCGGGACGTCTCCGCACCGGGTTCTTGGAGCACCCGAGTACCCCCACCTCTGCAACCACGCCGCTGTTGGGACGGATACTTGAATTTCTATTTGAATTTTGATTTTTGAGTGTTACTATTGGGTATGTACTATGTTACTATGTTGAATGTTCAACAGTTCTGGTTCGTGTTGCAATTTTGCTATGTTCAAGTATTTCAATTTGGTATGTTATACAAAAACATCATTTCATAACTAGCATTTCAAGCTCTATATCTAATATGTATAGTATGCCCCCGCCCCCGCCGTCGTCCCTCGCCATCCTGAAATTGAGGCCCTTTGTCCCCTGTCCCGGAAACTTGTCCCGGCGTCCCCCATCCTGACGGCCCTGCGTGCCAGTGTTACACTGTTGCAAATCATCTACTGTAGGTGTATGTGGCTCTGGTTCTGCAGTCACATGCTTGGTAAACTCATCTGTTTGGGTTTGGGCTGTATTTGTTGATCATGTCATAGGCTTCTTGTCTGCATGGGGTTGCAAATGTGCTTTCTTTGGGAAATCCTCGTCAGTCGTACATTCAAATTCTTGTTATCAAACTTGACTTGCTGGGACAATTTAAAATAATGGGCACACGTTCATATTCTTGTCATCAAATTTGACTTGCTGGGTCTTCATAAAATAATAATAAGAATATTTTTTTGGTCTTGAAATTCATCAAGCTTTCACCGATATAAGCTTTTGCTTATACTCCAAGTGTCTTCGGAGGTTTCAAAATGGTTTCCATTTGTCAATCACGAAAATCCTCAGTCCTTCTATTTCATGAAAATCTGGGGCTCTACATTAACATGTATATGCTGTTAGAGTTTTGGTTTCTGAAAAGCATTGAACCTCTCTAATTTCATTTAGACTTGAATCGCATAAATGAGGTTGATTTGATATCTTCTGCTGCTTTTCTTGTTCATTTTGTAAAATATTCCATTTTTGGGATCTTTGATGTACAAATCTAAGACCAAAGTTTTCCAGTTTTCTGTTGCATTATGATTGATGTTTTTAAAATAAAGAAGTTTTCTGTTTCACATCTTTAATTAATCTGTATCACAATTTTGCGTTCTTCAGCTTTTCATAAATAATCCCATTTAGGAAAGGTTTTCGGTATTAAAGGTATTATAATGTGAAGAGACAATAGAATAGATATTAGACTAACAATTTGTGTTATGCGAGTTGTGCAAAAATAATATCTATTGGAGTGTGCATTCTTTCAAAACAGGCTTGAAAGCCTTTGTGAGTCTATTATTTCATTATCTGATATTCTTCCTTGGACAAGTGCTTCGTTGAAGTACTTGAGGTTATCTATCTACCGCTGTAGATGCAATCACATAAAAAAATATTGCGTTCCATTGGGATTAGGAAAGCAGCCCCTGTAAATATTGTAAGGTCTTACCAAAATCTCTCTTGTAAATGTCTTTGGAGCACCATTTACTTGATCTTAAAAAGGTTCCACTTCCCAGTTCTGGTGCCTTGGCAATTAGTTCCCTTCCATACTTAGTTTGAATGGTTAAAAATCGTTATCTATCATGAATGTTTTCTTGTTACCTATTTAATTGTTCGTTGCTTAACTAGTTTGATTGTGCGTAGGTTGAGGCCAAAAAGGTTGTGCCAAGGGATGAACAGCAGACTGCTCAGAGGACCAGCAATACTGCAGGCCCTAGAACTAAGAAGATTTTTGTGGGTGGATTAGCTCCAACTGTTACTGAGGATGACTTCAGAAAGTATTTTGAGCAGTTCGGTAATATAACAGATGTAGTTGTAATGTATGACCACACTACTCAAAGGCATCGAGGCTTTGGCTTCATTACTTATGACTCAGAGGATGCAGTGGATAAAGTTCTTCAACAGACCTTCCATGAACTCAAGGAAAAGACAGTGGAGGTGAAGCGGGCCATTCCCAAGGAGATGTCTCCAGGAAATACAAGAGGTCCTGCTGGACGTGGAACTAGTTATGGTGGGCCATATATGCAAGGATATGGTCCAAGTCCAGTTGGTGCTTATGGAGTGCGCCCACCTCTGGCAAGCAGTGGATATTCTCCTTATGGTGCTGCTCCTGCTTATGGCCCAACTGGGTATGGTAGCACCCCTGGATATGGGGCAAACATGAATGGTGGATATGGTGCAGCACCGGTATATGGGGCAGCTGCAGGTTATGCTGGTGGTACAGCAGCATCTTATGGAGCTGGTTTTAGCACAGCACCTGGTAGTGCCCCATATGGTTCTGGAACTGCTGGCTATGCTGCTGCAGCTGTGCCTGCTCCATATGGAAATGCTGTTGTAGGTAGAACTGGCTGGGGGACTGGTGGTGGTTCCCCAGGTTATGCAGTGACAGGAGCAGGTTCTTGGGGTTCAGTTGCTCCTGCAGGACAGCCTACTGGAGCTGCTGCTGGGTATGGGTATGCAAGTGGTGAGACTGGTTATGGTAGCAGAAGCGATGGTGGTTATGTTCAAGGAGGCAGTGGCTATGGACCTCCTGTTGGAGTCAGTGGAGGAATTTACTCCGGAGGCTATGGGGAGTCACATGGTCCATCCGGCTATGGAAACTCGTAAAACCTCCTGATGTTTGTTTGTGGTGCCTTGGGCATGTTGGTAGCAGGGTATGGTAAGGGAAGATTAGTCCAGTTCATCTCTGTTTCTGGATCTCGTTTCTCAAATTGCAGCATTTTTCTTTGCTACAGATTATGATAAAAACAATATTATAGGAACTAGTATTGTACTTTCGTATTTTCATCTTCAGAATGTTTTTTTTTTGTAGTGCCAGCCCATGTCTTTGCAGGTGATAGCTTCAAGGGAAGAGTTTGCAGGCATTGTCCAAAGCCATTTTTTTGTGGCTTTCTTTTCGAGACCATGTATGTTTAAGTGTACGAAATCTTAGGTTAGATTTCCTTAGACTAGTTAGCTTAATAGGGATTCACATCTCATTGATGTTGGCTTTGGCAGGAGTTTTTGAAATTGTTCTTATGTTTAACAGTTTAAGTGTTGATGTAGGCATATAATTTGTATACAATTATTGTAATCATTTTTTTTCCCAAAATCTTTCATTAGTGTTGAGCCTTGAGCTGTCCAATTTGTACCGTCCCTTTATAACAGCATTTTATGGCAGATCCAATGGTCCCCAAATTTCTTCCCGAGCAGTATCAGAGGACTCCGGGCAAACACGACTGTAACATGTTTCATCCTTGTATGAAAGAATCATATAAAATTGTTGAAAATGTTTTAACTTGTAACGAGTTTAAAAGTAGGATTAATAAGCCGTGCTTAGGATCTAAACTTTGGATTTGAACATCATTTGAATTTTTTCTAAAATGGAAATTGGATTAGTGGTCAATTAGATATTGAATTTTGTAGCTTATGCTTTTTCATGGATGAAAATTGGATTATGGCCAATTAGATATTTAATTTGATAGTATTCAACTTTTCATATATATTTCTTTGGATACTCGTGTCAGGTTTTGAGACCTGCCCTTGCTTTTTTGTTTTCAAAATATGCTTAGGATGAAGAATGTGTATTCTTATGAATTTTGGTGGATATTCAATATTTCCATCTTAGAAACATGCATTCCCTTCTGCTCTTTGCAAGTCTCTGGGATTAGAGATCGAGAGTAGCTTATTTTCAATTTCGTTGTGCTCAAGATTGTAGGAATGTAGATCCATATTAGCCTATTGTGTTTCTTATTATACTTTCGCACTGTCACAAGATCAACTATTTAATACATAGAATAATGTAGCAAATGAGTGCATTCTATAGCTTCAAACTCGTATAATCAGTAGATTATGCAATGACTGTATCATATAGATTTAATAGTTCTGGTTATTAACTATTTTTATAAATAGTAATACTCATTGATAACTACAAATGGTATTTTCATTCCTTTATTTGAAGTGAAGATTGGACACGAGTTGAGATCCAACAATTTCAAATTTGTTTTTGGTGCGAGGCAAAGTAATGTTGATAGTTAAAGAAAGGATTGCGGATAGGAGAAACAATATTATTTGAGATGATGAAACACATTGTTCTAGTTTGTTTTTTGACCTTTCCCATGAAGAGAAGCGTTTTTAGCACTTGGCCTATCTCACGAATGAGTTTCATAATTGATGTTATTATGTCATGGAGCAATCTTATCTACCTTTATTTTACAGAGATTACTATTTAGTAGAAGATAAAAACAAATTTGATATTCTTTGGCAAACAAGTCACACGCTGAGCAGTGTTTTATAATCTCATGATAATGGCCTTGTCATTGTAAATATTTTGGGGAACATTAGCTTTCTGAGATTCTCTGTATCCGCCTTTAGATTATCTCAATATGATCTGGAAGAAAAATGTTAGGTTTTCCAATGTCAACCATCGTATATTTTTTGCTTGGATCCGATGCGTTAACAGAAGTGATTCGACAATTGTTGGGTTTATTATTGAGGGAGAGCAGTTAAAGATTTAATCCTCTATTAAACTTCATAAACATTAGTTTTCAGAGTATTATCTTAACTATGCATAATTGGGTAGGGCAATCTCTCTTGTTGGGCAAGGAGATGTGAAAGTGTTGGGCTCTTTACCATTTCCATAGGTGAGGTGGTTTCTCTTGGAGATTAGATGCAATCCTGTTGGAGAACAAGAAACAGAGCTTGATCATGGGCAGCCAACAGGTGTGGGCTAAACTGGAGCCTTTGAGTTTCCTTTGAGTTTTCACCATTACAAAATCAGCAGGCATGTTAATTAGAAACTGTATGAATGCCAATCTATCTGGGTTCTTTGGTCGATGGCCAAACTGACAACCCATCTGTAATGTTTTTAGTTTTGTCATTTCGGGCTTGAGAATTTGATGTGTATTTATGTCGGATATATCAGTCAAGGAAGGTTTATTTTTCTCCCCCACAGTTAAAAGTAATTGTTCCTTCGTAAATATATTAAGGTAAACCGAACTGGCTTTATTCGAAAAGTGTGTTTTTAAATGCAACTTTTACCTTTTTTTTGCTGAGGTTGCCATAGGTAACCTGACTTAGAGGTAGGTTTGTGTATGGAGGATAAAAAACAAGGCGGTCCCATGAAAGAGAAGGTACACGTTTCGCCCGTGTGCTTGTTCGTCTAATATTAAAAAGAGGGAAATAAATATGTTAAAAAAGGGGGAAGGAAATATGTGTAGCTATATAATACAATTTTCATTAAGCAGTGCCTGTATGATTTTAGCACTTCCTATATATTTGCATTTAATTTCCAATCTTTAAATTACTACAGCTCCACCAATGTTAAGATGAGATTTCAAATTTATATTTTGTATTTATATAATTTTTTACAAGGAATTAAGCAAATTCAATTAAACAGCTCCATGGAACGAGAGCTGTGTGTGAACACTCTGTTAGTATCCATGGCTAAAACTAATTTTACGAGTTTGTGCAATTCTCATTACATTTTCAGAGGTGAAGCAATAAGAGATGGGTGCAATGAGTGCTCAGTGTAATATTCATTCTCATTACAGATGGTTCTTGTGAATCATAATTAGTACTCAAGATTTTGATTTGAAAATTACACAGTTGAATTTTTGTAGCAATTTTATAATTTGACTTAATGTAGAGAATGTTTGTAGAAGTTATTTTTTGTACATATAATATAATTTTCTTTTGATTATTTTTGTAATTGTTTGAGCTTGATTAAATAGAAATTTGATATGATTTATATATTTGAAACTTTTGTATTTGTCATCTACTAGTTCAAGGGTTTGATCTCATGTCTAAATTAGAGAGCATTTATGATACATGATTGAATTGATATTTATTTCCCTCTTTAAAATTTGTTTGATTTTTAAGAGTGATTGTATCAACTTGTTTCTCAAAACCTTTGTTCTAAGCTTGCTGTATGATTTAAACACGAGTTCTATTGAGTTATAAACATATACTCAATAAATATGTAGAATAATTGTGTATTTTTTTCCCTAAGCTTGCTGTATAAGCAGATTTTAACATGAGTTCTATTGAGTTATAAATATGTAGAATAATTGTCTTTTTTAAAAAAAAAATTAAAAACATTCTAAGTAGCATAAGATGTTGTATATGTTAGTAAAACAACTTTTATAAGTAGTCTACACTGGTTTGTTGACATGACTTTTTTTTTTCCCGAACATGTACCATTATAAATGTCTTCACAACTTGAGTAATTTGTACCTATACAACAAATGGGAAGTTGATTTGTAACTTTNAATAATTGTCTTTTTAAAAAAAAAAATTAAAAACATTCTAAGTAGCATAAGATGTTGTATATGTTAGTAAAACAACTTTTATAAGTAGTCTACACTGGTTCGTTGACATGACTTTTTTTTTTCCCGAACATGTACCATTATAAATGTCTTCACAACTTGAGTAATTTGTACCTATACAACAAATGGGAAGTTGATTTGTAACTTTTGGGCTATTTTAGAGAGAATGTTCTTTTTGTGTCAAAGAGTATTATAAAACATACAATGTATATTTGTTTTATACAAAAAAATCTAGTAACTTGACTTCATAGTGTTTGGTGGGGATGATATATGAATGTCTAATATATAAAATTGTGATAAATAAAATTTTGAGATTATAATTCTATCATCATTCGTTAAATCATAAATTAGATATATTGAAGTTTAAATCAACAAACCATAAGATTTAATTGTTGTTTGGCTTCAAAATGGAATGTAAAAAAATGATAAATATAATGTTGGAGAGCTAGACAAGCAAAAGTATTTTTATTGAAAATTTATTCTATTTGATTATAATGTATATATTTGTCAATATGAAAATGACTTCATTTTATGTTTTAGATGATTGTTTCACTTCTAGAGTAGTCAAGAAATACAAAATGCCTTCTAGGATTATAGAAATTAGTGTTACATGTCCTTTTAATCTACATGAGTAGTCGTATATCCACTTATTGTATTGCACATTGGACAATTTGTTCATGACACCTTTTCTTTTCTTTTTGATATTTAGCTCTAGTATTTTACAATTTTCCTTTTTAGTGATAGCTTATTCTTTTATGCAATTTTTGAAGAAACATGATATGGACTTGGAAAAGACTTCGTTGTCTTCTATTTTGCGAGAATATTGCACTTGTTTGACGTGAAATTTTAAACCCATTTTATGTCTAAGTAATGAAATTTGTGGAAGGTTCAACAATTGTCTTTGGTACTTCTGAGTGAAAATTGGAGGACCTAGGTTGATTGTGCTCACACATAACCAAAAAGTGTGTTGAAGCAAGCATCAAATCACTTGACTTTCTATTAGGCTCAAAATGTGAACCACTGGCTATTCGCAATCATGTCGACACATCAAAAAAATCTCATGTGATAAGAACAATTGTGTTGAAAATGAAGGTATATGATGGTTTCGTGCCATGCACAATTGTCAAAAACCAAAATGAAATGAACAATCCGAGTTGTTCAAGTGCTAAGCCAAACAATCATGTTGAAAATGAAGGTTTATGATGGTGGTGTTCCATGTGGTTGTCAAAAACTAAAATAAAATGAGCAATCTTAGTTGTTCGAGTGATAAGCCAAACATTACTTTCTAAGATGCTACAGTGAATTGTGATGTTTCTCCAAATACCATGATCGAAGAACTCATATTTTGAATCCCGATCTTTCTTGTAAGAGATTGTGGAGAGTTGTTGCAGAGGCCTCCTAGAAAGATTAAATATATGGAAATATATGTATAAAGATGTCACACTTAAGCGCACCTTGAGTATTTTCCACTTCTCAATTAAGCGATCTTTTCATGTTTTCAACTCAATGGGAAGAGTTTATAAGTCACCCGTTTGGGATTTTAAATCACAATTCAAATGTAAAAGTATGATCAACAAGAGCTAATACTTGGCCTCAAATGTCAATGGGGTTGTGCTCAAATGGCAAGGCCATAAGGTTCTCATGTTGGAGATCCATGTTTGAATCCCCCAAAGTGACATCTATGTGGTCTTTATGACTTGAGTTGATTATGTGGCTTCTAAGTTGATTATGTTGAATGGGGAGGAGGTTGTGACCTCCATCTTCACAACTTCAATTGCATTTACCGATTAAAAAAAACTTGGCTTCAAATAATTTGTATTGAGATGCATATTTGACGATTTTAACATATTTATAATCAACATGTCAATTATAATGAGAAACCATAAGGACAAAGAGTCATTGCTCCTATCAACACCATATAGATTTAAGAGCATAATTATTTTGTGACAATTGAGTGCAATATAATTTTTTTGGTAAGTAGTTTCTCAACAATATAATTAATATATGTAATACTTAGCTCATCATGAACTAGATTGATAATATAATCCACATCATGAGTAGATAATCTCAATAAAATTTCATACTAATGCTCAACAATATCTATAATGTTGACCCATTATCAATTGAATTGATAATATATGTATAAACATCAACAACATTTGCATCAAGACTAGATGAGCTCTCACTTAAAATGGTGGATTCAAATCTACTATAAGATTTTGATAATCAATGAGCCTTAGTTTTCCTTCTAGACGATTTATCCATAAACGCTGCATATACCTTGCTAAGTTTATAAACAATTTTTTGATAAAATCCTGCTTTGTTGAATGCGTTTTAAGCACATGATAGACAAAAATGTAGATCAAAACGATGCTTAGGGGTATGAAGGGTATGGCCTCAACATCCACAAAGACTTGTTTGAACTTGATGGGTTTTAGTTCAAGTTGATTTTGATTGATATGACAACTTGTCAATTTTATAGGATTGGCCAACAGTTGAAGATGCAACTATTATTTTGAATGTCTCAAAATACAAATTTGATGGGTTTTGAATATTTTGATATTTGATGACTCCCTACACTTGTGTACCCTAGACCAATATGATGTTTGCTGGGTTTTATTGTCTCCCAAACATATCAAGTAGGTGGATATTTAACAATGGGAGGACTAATAGGTATTGTATTCTTGATGGTATTCAATAATGCACTTTTTCTTTTAGACACGAGGAGTGTCAATACTTTCTTTTAAGGATTTTGTCTTTTCTTTCTTTTTTGAGTTTTACTACTTGATGTATATCAACATCTTTATTCTTTGCAATACTATTTTGTGACATGTGAAGGTGCTTGACATTCTTCTTCAAGGATTTGTTGTCTTTTGTGGTCTTTTGAGTTGAATTTCTCAAAGAAGGAACATCATTGTTGACAACATCTAAACTTGTAGTTGATCTTGCAACTTGTTAATTTCTTTCTAAATCATATGTATTGTTTGTTGATATTAATTTACAAAGATGACATTTTATCGATGTATAAGGTAGACATGACCACAAAGTTATAGACATGTCTAAGTTAGGTTTCAGTAATAATGCTCGAATAAGATAAAGTCTATAACACCCAATGAATTTTACTATTAAATGGAGATGGATTGGTTCCTTATTCCTCCAAGAGGTTTATTTTTCTATATCTTTCTATATTGATAAACTAAACCTCTCAATATGTTTGCCCTAATGATATATCCATCACAATATGAAGAAGCCCATCCTATCGATATACTCATCAACATAAAAAAATGGATTAAAACATGTGATAGTAGAGAGTATGCGATACATAGGCAACACATGAAAATGATTTGTCTCATCAAGACCCCTACTTGGAAAGAAATCAATTTTTTTTTTGTTAGGATTTTACATCTTAAAATAATAAGAATAATGAATTTGTTACAAAGAGACGTGGAAATGACAATGTCCTTATTTCTCCTTGGCAATTTATAGGATGAAGCCAAATATACTGTTGCAACCATATTACATGGGGAGTGCAATGTTTTGATTATAGGTAAAAACAGGTTTTGAAGGGACCAGAAACCCTTTACAACACGAAGCTACAAAAGATGAGCATGCAAAGCATTAAAAGCAGCAAAAAAACAATATCAACGAACAACCCAAAAAGGGACACCTAGAATAGCCAAAAAAGAGATCAAAACACCCAACAAAAAAGATAACATCCAACCAAAACACCATATCAAACCCCAACGCACATAATTTCAGATTTTTCCTTCAGGGTATCCTCCATCTTATCTTGGATTTCTTCCATCCTCCCGATGATGGTCTTCAGCTCATCCACATTTTTCTTAGCACTGGGAGATTTTTTCTTACTGCTAGCCCTTGTTCTGGTACCCGACCCTCCACTAGCCTCCAGAGCATCATCCTTGTGTTCAACACCCTCACCCAGACTATTCTCTAGCATATTCACCAAAGTGTTAAGGTTGGAACTGGAAACCTTCATGTTGTCTTTGTTGTGTTGAAGGATATCAAAGATGGTACTCTCTAGCTTATCCATCCTATGATTCATGGTGTTAAGGGTATTATCCATACTTTATGAAGAAGTCTTATCACCCTCATTGCTGCCTTTTTCCATAAGCTCCTGGAGTTTAATGTTTGTAGCCTCCAATCTTCTACACTTGAGGTTCAACATTTTTATCTCTTGAAATCACCACTTCTTGAACCTAAAGGAATACAAGGCCTCTGCCTTGGTAGTTTGGAGAGCCCCAATAGTGATTTCTTCCTTGTCATTAAAATCCAAAGATGAGTCTGATAGAAGACTTTCTTACTCGTTTATCGCTTATATCTCCAGTCTCCTCAACGTTCTCCTGATTGTTCTGAGAAACAGAGACATCATGCCTGATAACCGCAACAAAGTCGTCCAAGGTAGGAACCTTTTCTATTTTGTCGCTCTCCTTTCTGTCTGAGGTCTCCAGCTCAACATAATGGATAGCTTTTTCAACAAAGTCATCTAAATTGCAAGAATTCAAGACCATATTGTCTTTAGGAACCAGGTTATCCCCAGACATGCCTTCCATGTTGTTAGCAAGCTCTCCCATGTCCTTATTGGCCTTACAATATTTCTCATTGCTCAGCTTCATAGTATCCTCATCCATGTTCTGGGTAGTCTCTTCAGTAAGAGTAATATTATCATTACCAGACTCCTCTTTGTTCTCCGAGTTCTCCTTAGTTTTCTCTTCAACCTCACCCATATCTTATATATCAACATCATTCTCAGAATCATCGGTATGCTCATCCTCCTTGTTAGGGTTGGGCGTATTCTGGACCTCAAAATCCTTGTCCTCTGCGAAGTGCTATGTATCATTCTCTTCATCAACACTGCACTCAATGGCTTCCCTCTTCTCGAGTTTAGTGCCATGTTTCTTTGAGCTACTCTCGAGGGTTTCTCCAACCTTCCATTTCCCTTTCCCCTGAATAAGGGATTTAATTAGGGGCTCCAGGATAGTATCCCTAATATGCTCATAGATGAGCAGAATCAAGCCCTCATGTAGGATGAGCTTCTTGGTTTACTAGAGAGCTGTGCAAATAGAAAGGGATATTAACCATATCCTTGTGCTTGAAATGGTTAAGCCACATGAAGTGGTGAGAGTGTGCCCGTGTAAAATGACCATCTAGGGTGATGTACTCCATAATGACCAGCAACACATTATGCCATATTTATTTGATTTTGGAGACATCAATAAAGCCATTGGCTCTGGCTTCACTAAAATCCTCCTTCTCCTTCTCTGATTTAGGGAATTTCTTCAACGCCATATCAAAAATATTTATGTTCCTATAAAATCTCAGACCCTGGTTAGGGATACCAGAAACTTGAGCAATTACCTCAACAGAAAGAGCAAGAGTTTTCCCGTCCATGGTGACGGAATCCTTGTGCCAACCCTCAAAAAATCTCCGGGTCACAAACTTGTCGAAACCATGGAGTTTTTCCAAGTAAGGAATAACTCTACCCTTCTTCAGCTTGCGCCAAACCATGGCCATGTACGCCTCTTTAAGCTTACTGCAGTTCGCAGGTTCTTCCCTCTTGAGGTCTCCTCCCATGTTGTTGGAATTCAAACACAGATCACCCTTCACTTTCTCAGACTTGCAATTGCTATCGTTATCATTCACAACTAGTGATGCATGAGCATCTTGGGTCATTGACAATCCTGCTCAACCAAAAAGATGATTGCATTTGTTCTCTGTCACTCGGGTTCTGTCTCTGGGGCATGCTTGTCTCTGTCGCTTGGGTTCTGTTTCTCAGGTTCCTATTTCCCGGGTTTCGTTTTTGACACTCGGGTTTCTCTCTGTCGCTTAGGTTGGTCTTCTGTTGCTCAGGTATGCTCTTACCGATGGTTGCTAATTTTTGGTGATCTTCTGCCCGAGATGCTTATTTTGGGAGTTGGATCTTTGGTTGACTTCTTCATCTAATTTTTGTTGCTGAATTGATTTGGGGTATCTCATTGGGATATGTGTGGACCTAAATCTGGGTCTCTCTTATGGATTTGAGCGCCGACTTCCTTGTTGGAGCCTTGTGTATATTTGGTTCATTGTTCTTAGTTTAAGGCAGTAGTTTTTGGGGTAGCACTTAGAAGATAGAAGATTTGAAGGCGGGTCTGTGAACTCACATGTATGAAGCTTATTTTGTAATTCATTGAATATCTGGCCTAAACCAGTAAGGCCTTACAAATCGACATGTAATGAGTTTGATCAATTAATGGAAAATGCTCTCTGTGTTTTCTTCTCTCACTGTGTGTTGTTGTTTTTGCATTGTCTTGGCAAGCTGGTTAGATAGTTGGGAGTGCCCTTGGCCCCATCTTCTTGGTCCTTGCATCAGGTGGTATCAGAGCATTGATGATATCTAAGTTCCTTCTTGTAAACCCTAACCCTAGTTGGTATTGTTGTGGGGTAGCAGATTGCGATATGACGTACAATTGCAGAGGGATTCAAGATGGTTCGTTGGAGAGGAAATCTAAATCTAGGTCTAGATGATATGCTTAGATAGATGGCTGCAAGATTGGAAGCTGTTGAGACAACCCAGCGCAGAGGAAGACATCTTGAAGATGTTAGTGATGATGAATTTGAAAAGGTTCAAGGTGAAGCTGCACCTGCACCTGTGATGGACCAAGAAGAAGAGAAGTTCCTGAGAGCCTTGACAAGTTTGAAATCCACACCTCAGTTTAATCCTCCTGAGTATAGTGGAAAATTGGATTCTGATGAAATGATAGATTGGATAACAGAGATGGAAAAGTATTTTGAATATGAGAATGTATCTGAGGATAAGAAGGTGAAGATTGAAAGCACAAAGCTGAAAGGTTATGCATCCTTATGGTGGGAACATCTGCAATTGGATCAGAAGAAGAAAGGTAAAGACAAAATCAAGGTATGGGATAAAATGGTAAACAAATTGAAAGGCAAGTTTATACCTTGTGATTATCAGATTAGCCTAGTTCGGAGAATGCAAAGTTTAAAGCAGGAAGACAAATCAGTAAAAGACTACACTGAGGAATTCTATAGATTGGACATTAGATCTGGACATGTTGAAGATGAAGTGGAAAGAACATAAATATATTTGAATGGCTTGAGAAGTTCTATATAGGATGAGATCAGTTTGGTCAAGATGGACAACATTGAGGAGGCATATCAATTTGCCCTAAAAGCTGAGGAAAAGTTGAACAAAAGACATGAACAAAGACAAAGAGGTAGAGGTGGTAGACTCCCTAGAGGAAGAGGTAGATCTCATGGTGAAAACAATAGATCTAAACCAGACAAGTCAATTTCTAACATCTCAAGATAAAGGAAAGACTGAATGGAAAGGTGGTAGTTCATACCGAGGAAGAGGCAATTACTCCAGAGGTGGTTATGGCAGAAGAGGGTTCCAAGTAACTTGTTACAATTGTGGTGAAGGACATAAATCCTTTGAGTGTACACATGCAAACAAGAAATTTGACAGTAGCAGAAATCACTAATACATTTGGGGTGAAATTGCGACAGCAATTTGCGACAGCAATTTGCGACGGGGGGTAGATGTTATGTGTTTTTGGCTTTTTTTTTTTCAATTATAACCCGACAACGTCGCAATTGCGACGTTAACGGGATATAAGGCAAAAAAAAAGAGAAAACGTTGTCATTTCTATGTTCAATAGCACTGAGAGGGATTTTTGCAGCCGTTGGGTAATTTGTATGTTGGACGAGGAGATCTCTGTGGCCAGGCATCTCTGCGATGAAAGGGATTTTTCATTGATAGCTACTGTATTGTACATTCAGAATCCAAAAGGTTGAGAAAGGTATGATTTTAAACTTCACTTCCTTCTCCTTTTGTGTCACCCTCTCTTCCCTTTATCATGCGCTCAGGTACTTCGAGCGTCGCTTCTGTATTGTACACTAATTCACCCATCTTAGTATGTTATAATTTCATCATTATATTGTTATATCTCTC
>MU224764.1:35649-63785 GCA_018584345.1 Thuja plicata
TATGAATGTTTACATGTTTGATTAAGTTAAAGAATTGATATGTCTTACACAAAGATAGTATAGAACAGATGGTTGGATAAACAATTGATTACATAAAGGTTAAAGGATAAAAGAGATAAAAGTTTTATAGGTACTGATTCACCCCTCCCCTCTCAGTACACACTTCCCATTATTTCCAACAATTGGTATCAGAGCTAGAACTCTTATTTGGAAAGCTTAAAGACTTAAGATAAAAGATCATACTGTACCATCTTAAAATGGAAGCACTTCCATGTTAAGAGTGTTTAGCCCTCCTTAGGGGATGTTTTTGACTTCTATCATATCATCCTTCAGTTTCTGCATCATCTCATGCTTTTGTGCTGGTTCAGGACCCTGATTTGGCCTCTCCGGGCACCTCCTACCCCACCTAGCATATTTTCCAGGGGTTCTAACCCCCTGGGTCAAGGTTGACCTTGACCCTGACCTGGGTCCCCCTTTCAAATTAGGAAACTTGTTGGCTGCTGGGGTTCATCAAAAATTTAGTTTTCCCGCTTCTGGGTCGGCTGTTTTGGGTTCCAAAGCATTGAATCCTAAATTATATTTAATATAGGTCCTTTTCTAGGGGCATGGGTCTAATTGGAATTTAATTATCCTATTTCAGCCTCCTTAGAAGATTGTGCCCTAATTTCATATAAAAGGAAGCCTCTTTCTCTCATTTTCTCTAAGTCTTCTAAGTGCAAAAAAGCTCTAATCAAGATTTTGTCAAGAAGCATTACGAATTATCAATTAGGTAATCAAGAGAAGTTTCAAGCATCCATTTCCAATTTCTTAAAGTGTTCAATTCTTCCTCTCAAGAATTCAAGTTCTCCATTGAAGATCAAGGATTCAAGCTCTCAAGCCTTTGAAGGGATTAGGTGCAAACATTCAAGATTCATCATTCAAACCTTAGATGTAGCCATCATGGTGGTGTGATCTTCCTTCAAGATCCTTTGTGCCTCTTCAAGACTCTTTCATCATCTCTTCAAAGTGGATTTCAAGTGTACAATCATGGAGGTTTATGGTTCATATTGAGTTCATGCTTTCATACTTAAATACTTGCATACATTCGAATTTCAATTACATATCTATTGAATATCATAGCTTCATTGTTAGATTCAATTCTACTACTTGTTAGCATTTTGTACTTTATTGATTTCAAGGTTAATTCTTAAATCAGGGTTTGACTAAGGAAAACCCCTCCCCCACAATAAAAAATCTCCTTTTTCTTGTAGGTACAGGTACATAACACTGGATTTGAGCCCATATCTGGATACCCTTTTCGACAAACTTTTGGGATCCGCGAACAAAGTCACTTTCGGATCTATGCAGGTTAGGGTCAACATTATTGGGCCAGGGTTGACATTTGTGGGTCAAGGTTGACCTTTTTCATAAGACTACATCAGAATGGAAAATAATTTCTAGGTTTTGTTCGTCTCTGTGTTTCAGTTCGGTATCAACTGTCAGTTTTTCTAGAAATAGTCTACAGACCTCAGAAAATAGCATTCTTTGATCTGTAATATTTTAAGGTTAGTAATTTTCTATCAATCATTTCAATTCAAATCCTTAATCATTCTAAATCTATCACACACATTCATTCACACCCATGCCACATTTTAAGAGGGAAACCTAGGATCTCCTTCTTTATTCTTATTTCCAATAGATTGATTCATTTATGTATTGATCTTTTTTGGGTTGATCAATTTGGATCCTTCCTTTGTGCATTTAAGAATAAAAGGGAATATCTTATCTTTCCCTCCACTCTAAATAATAAATGTAAGGGGATAAGTGGTTTGAGTATCGAAACACTCTTATTCCATAAACATCATTTTTCTCCTTTACACATACAATGGAGAAGTACAGACTTGACAAAATTATTGAGAATCAGAAGCTAGAAATTCAGATCTTCTATGAGTAGTATAAAGAAGCCAGAATCAAGATGAGACAGTTGTTAGATGAAAGAAAGATTATGGAATCTCGATGTAATGAGATAGATTACCAAGAAGAAGAGATACCAAATTTATTTGAGTCTTCAAGATCTACTACAAGCAAAGCATCAGATACATCAAAAGAAAGCATCATAAGCTTAAATAAAATCAACCAACATCTGGCTGGACAAGTGAAATCTCTACAAATTGGTCAAGAGACATAGATGGTAAGAATTATTGATGTCATGAACAATGCTAGACAAGCTGAGAAAGAGAGAACACTAGTTATTAATGATATAAGAAATATTACTGAAAAGCTACAAGAAAAAGAGTCTGAAATACAGAGACTTATAGAACATCATCATGAGATTACAAATTAGATTATTCTTATGAGTCAAGAGGAAAACAAAATGAATGTTGAACTCATTGAAATAATAGAAGCTATCAGTGAGCTAAGGGAAGAAAATGAAAAGTTGAAACAAGAACTCGGAATTAAGCAGTAGCATAATGAGATAATCAAAAGAGTTGAAGAAAGCAATAAATGAACAGATGATTTTCTTGATGGAAAAAGGAGAGCCAACAACAGTACTGGACTAGGCTATACCGAGAATGAAGAATCACCTAAACAAAATGATAAAAAGAATGTCTATACAAATCCAATACCAAGAAAGCTAACATGCAATCACTATGGAAAGCAAGGCCACACATCACATGTATGCAAGAGCAAAATGAAAGGTATTCCTAAATCTACATCTTCATTCATAGAATTATGTTATAAATGTAATAAGAAAGGACATAAAGCATATGAATGTAAGTCTGAGATGAAACAACCAAAGAAGGAAACCTACATGGACAAATACTGTCCTACTTGCAAAATGCATAGGCATGCTACTCTTGAATGTTGGAAGAATAAAAATAAAGCATGGGAGCCTAAAGGTCAAGAAATTGTTTATCAACCAAATAGAGTCAGTAACCAATATGTATGGGATTACAACACTTGGGAAAATTGCACAGCATGTGGAAGATTTGGTCACATTGCTGCAAATTGTATGAGACAATGGTCAAGAAAGACTAGAGGATAGACTAACCTCGGAATGACATGTTTACACTGTCATAAAGTTAGTCATCTCAAGAAATACTATAGAGACCAAATGACAGAGACCAGCACCTTTGCCAATGGAAACACCATTGAAGATATCAAGAAGATGAGAAACAAAATGTGGAGGAAGGCTACAAGTAATGATGAAGCTAGACCAAGCAATGCAATTGGTGACACCCTATCCAATGGATCTTGTGACATCACCACCCCCACCTAAGCACGACAAGTAAGTATGGAACTACATTACACCAAGTTATATTTTACATTAGTTCCATCATACATAGTTAAAATGCCAAATTAGCATGATTATAAATGCACTATGGTATTACTTGTTAAATTCTATGAAAACTATTTCATTGGTTAATACATATCGAAATGCATCGATATACATTCAAAGCTAAATTGTCTGCACTTACCAAGAACTGTCGGTTAACATGTAAAATCTAAAGTTGCTAGTGTAAACCAAGATCCGTCGGTAATCATATGAGCTGATAAAGTTGTCTTTGCTACACCAAAACCCGTCGGTAAAAGTAACAAGTTAGATGACTTCCCCAAAGCATCGCATGGTCACCAAGAGGGAATTTAGTGTATCAATTGATGACTCGGTCTTCACACACTGAGGAGTGGTTGAGCATTAATGACTTGACCTAGGGCAAATTATATAAATAGATGATGGAAGAGTTTTATTTCTCACATGTGATTTGAGCGAAGTGACTAGAGAAAAAATAGAGCCAAAAGTGACAACATTGCAAAGTTACTACAACCTGTTACAAATCACTCCAAGAAGATCAGTTACAACTACAGAGGTTGAAGTATGCACAAAGCATAACCGACAAATCTGTTTATCTTTTACAAAAAGCCCTAAATTTCAGAAACAATGGCCATGACATCAAGAACCGCTAAATTGAAGAAAGGTCAAGTACAGACCTACAAGAGGAAACCTTTAACATTGAAAAGAGGGCCAAAAAAAAGAACAAATCTCATTAGAACTAAGGAGGACATTGAAGACACCAAACAGGATGAAGTTGTTCAATTGTAGAAGAGTAAGATCCCTAAAACCATTGATGAGATATGTACACAAATGATTAAGTCATGATTAATTACTGATTCCAAAGTTTGAAGATGGTTAACTCTGGATCCCTTAGACCAAAACAAGATTGAAGAAGCAATTATCAAAATGATGAGTACATTTAAATATGTACTAGTACAATTTTATTAAAAAATTCCCAATGAACTATATGACAGACTATCTACCAGATGGACTTATGCATTGAAGAATGAGAAAGAGGTAAGGGAAAGAGTCCTTGTTTCTCTTATGCCTCCCGAATCCAAAATGGAATAAATCAAGGAGATGATGGAGAAACATGCACAGGATTTCTCACCCAATATGAGAGCTTACAAGATACTTGAGGGAAAGCTAATAGACCTAGAGAAGGACAACAAAAAAATTTGGAGTAAGATACTCAATAGACCTACTAAGGAGGCAAGCCCCAAGAGAAAACTTCTCACAAATGAGCCACACAAGGATGATCAGGCTATTGAGAGCACTGAACCAATTATCATCATAGATGTAGAATTGGACACCAAAGGAAACAAGGATATGGATGTTGCAGATGAGACATGGTCGAGCACCACTATGGACAAAATTGTGGAAAATATAATCATTGAGATCATCGATGATCCTGCAGATGAAATTCAGAAAGATGAAGATGTCACTATTGCAAACAACTAGACCGAGGAGTAGGACACAACAATTGATGCTGCACAGGTAACATATCGGGCAACATGCCAATATTAATGGAAGCCATCCATATACTCCAAGAAAAGGAGAAAACACCAACCAAAGATGAAAGCATACCCATAGACAAGGGTGATGCTGAACAAATGGATGCATCAAAAGAAAAAAAAGACACATCTGAAGAACCAAAAGAACCTACTGATGCACAGCAAGAAAAATCTACTGATCAAAAAAGTGAAGAAGAGCAGAAACCAAAAGATGGAGAGAAGAAAGAGAAAAGTGAAGAAGAAAAGAAAGATGATACACCACAACATATAGAAGAAAAATCTACAGATACACCCAAGGTTAATGAGGAGACTTCTTCACCTAACTGATAGGTTGACACTGAGCCGAAGGAAAAAGAAAATTCATCTACCAAGCCTTCATCGAGAACTTCAGAGAAGACAAATAAACTAGCACTAGTAGTTCACAAATATGCATCAACACAAATCTCAAAGAAGAAGAAGAAAAAGAATAATAATCTAGTTACTTTGGATGAAATTATTGATAATCTAGTATGTGATCCTAGAACATTGGATCCAACTGAACTAACAAAGTATGCAAGACTTTGTGAGAGAAACACTATCCAGGATAAGCTTAGGAAGGCAACAAAAGAAACAAAGGTACTTGAAAATGAAAAATACATACTGCAACAGATAGTACCTGAAACTGACATTGATTAAGATACTCCTATACTTGATCAATTGGTCATTCTCATAGAAGATATCACATTTCATAATGTAGATGCTAAAAAGGCAATTGAAGAACGAGAAGAGCAGAAATTCCAATTCAAGCTAGCAGAGAAAATCAGCCAAGAAGTGGCAGAGAACAAGGTGAAGCTATCTGAACTTGTAAGTACATTAGACCCCATCATTTTAGAAGTTATAACCTTAATCCAAAATTTATGCACTTTAGATCAAATCACTAAGGAGTAGAGTGAGAAGATAGCACAAATCGATGTTGATCTACAAGAAAGTGCACAAGGTCTTAGTAATAGTGAAGATGCAATCAAATTGCACTATGAACAGCTAAAGCAAGCAAGAAAGCTGAGACAAGACATTCAAAATGAAAAATCAAAGTTTAGAGATGAGGTAACCGATCTCCAAGCTCTAATTTTACCCAATCTCACATTACTGTAGTAGCACATGGCACTGGCAAGAACATTGATTGTCACCCCAGAAATGTTTGTCCTAGATAGCATTTATGATATGCATGCCAGAATTGCATTAGAACACATGGCTCTAGAAAACCTTAAAGAGAAATGGGAATAGATGATGGAAGAAATGACAAACTCTCATTCTCACATTCTGGACAATTTGTAAGTTGCACATTTTTGTCAAAATTTTGACAACTTGTAAGTTGTACGTCTTTGTTCTTAATATCAAAAAAGGGGGAAATGATATGTTCATATATCATAAGGATCAAAGGAGAAATTCATATATCATAAGGAGCAAAGGATAAATAAATAAAGGCAAGTATAAGTATACATATACATATATACTATAATGCATATAGTTAGGGGGAGTCCTATAAAGATAGGATATATACATGGTGTACATACTAAACACTTTAGTACTCATGCACATATCAATTTTTGATACTAATGTCAAAGGGGGAGATTGAAGACATTATTTTTCCATTAGTATACAAAAGGAAAATAGTTTCTAAACCTTTGGTAAACCTACACTGAAAGATAGACTTTCAGAGATCACCAAAATTACAGATATCAGAGATCACCAAAATTACAGATATCAGAGATCACCGAAAGTACATATATCAAAGATCACCAAATGTGTAAAGTTCAAGAGGAACCCGACAGATAAAGTGGAACCTGATAGTAGGAAACCAAAAGAGGATCCTGACGAGCAGATACAGTACCAACCAAGAGAACAGGCACAATGCAAACCGAAAGAACAAAATAGTGCAACCCAAAAGATAGTCAAACTGATTTCAGAGAAAACCGAGCATCAGACACTAAAATTCAGTTACATCTTGGAAAAAGTGGATCTGACTTCCACGTCAAATAATACATTCATGTTCTATTTATAGAGTTTATTTTTGTTTTAAAACTATTACTTAAGGGACAAGCAACATTATTGTAATTTTTTTAATCAGTCTAACTGATTAAAACCATGCAAACTAGAAGATCAAGGTAAATTTGTAAACCTGCAATCATAGAGTTAAGTTTGTTTTACGTGAAACTTAATTAGGTCAATCTATCTTATAAATAGATGTTTTAATCATTCTTAATAAATGAGGAGAGGATGAAAGTAGCCAATGAGCACATCTATGGATCAGACTGAGAGTTTCAAGAACCAGAATAGCAAAAGATGAAATTGGTTATCAAGAACCAAGAACAGAGGCTACCGAGCAACAGAGGTATTATTCAATCACAATAGGTGATACATATATACATATAATCTTGAATGGATCTCTAATCAGAAATAGTAGATTGCATACACTCAAGTCAAAGAGTAATTTGCTTACATTCTAACAAGTGAAGCAAAAGTAAAAATCCTTTCAAGGAATGTGGATTTAACAATCCTATTGTAAATCTCTTAACCGAGTGCACACTAAATAGTGTTTCTAAAGCTCTTACAGAGTAGACTTTAACAGGTCTCCACATGATACTCCTAAAAGGGTAGATCATCAAAAGTGATCAAATTGTAAGACTTAACCAGCCCCTTCCAATCTGCAAATAGTGAAGATTTTGTGGGTGCCATCCCCACCGCAATTTTTACCTTCTTACAGAGGTTTTTTGTGATATCATATAATGTTTTATGATTCAATTACTTTTATGAATGTTTACATGTTTGATTAAGTTAAAGAATTGATTTGTCTTACACAAAGATATTATAGAATAGATGGTTGGATAAACAATTGATTACATAAAGGTTAAAGGATAAAAGAGATAAAAGTTTTAGAGGTATTGATTCACCCCTCCCCTCTCATTACACACTTCCCATTATTTCCAACAGAGGCCACACTCCTTGTGAATCATCATTCATTTGTGCATTAGTATCATGCTAGTATTTCTCTAGGATTTAATTGTTATTTTCATGCTTTTTTTTATTTTAGTTAGAATCTAGAAATCACATGCTAGGTAAATATAGATGAATCTTAGTTTCATTTGATCTTGCATATCATTCTAGTTTAGTTTTTGCATTTTCATCTTCATCATTTGGTGAAGGCTGGAGACAAGTTTCTCATACTTTTTCTTGATATCTTCATCACATCCACTAGTATGTATCATAGATTTAAATCCATAGCAAGCAAGAAATTAATTGTGGGATTTATATTTTGTACACCCACATTCCTCTCTAAGAGAAAATCAACAAGTCTTGGGTGCACTTGTTTGGCTCATCAAAGGTTATGTTGGAAGCTATGTGTACTTGAAATTTTATAAACATGTTAGATTAGAATGAAATGATTTATGACTAACATTTGCATGTTTGAGCTTGTTCCACATAGGTAGGTTTTCATCATACACAATAGTCATATATGCACTTAATAAGTTTAGGAACTACATCATTGGGTATAAGATATATGTACACACAAAGCATACAACAATTAAATATCTAGTAAAAACCCCAAAATCACAAGTATGTTAGAAAGATGTTTATTATTGATGCAAGATTTTGATATCACCATAATTGATAAACTAGGTAGAGACAATGTAATGATAGACTTTCTTTCAAGACTTGTAGCTATAATCTTTCTTTCAAGAGTGCAAGTGTAGGAAGATTCTGAGATTATAGATGATAGTTTTCAAGATTAGCATCTATTTTCTATAACTATTAAAGCACCTTGGTATTCATAAATATATAACATTATCACTCCTCACTTTTCACCAAAGGAGAAGATATTGCTAGTTAGTTGACTACTTATTTTACAGAGGCCCATATCAAGTTATGAGAAGATGTGTCAAAGAAGATGAAACTTATGACATTTTGCATGCATGTCACAATGAGAATTATGGAGGTCATTTTGTAGCTAAGAAGATGATAATGAAGATATTGAATACATGGTACTATTGGCCTTCTTTACATAAGGATTCATTTCAATACACCAGGAAATGTGATAGGTACTAGAGGATGGGGAGGCCTAAAAATTCAGATGAGATTCCACTATATCCTCAAGAATTTGTAACACAATTTGATAAATGGGGACTGGATATTATTGGCCCCATTGATCCTCCATCCATTGGTAATTCATATATTCTAGTATGTACTAACTATGTCACAAAATGGATTGAATCGAGACCAATAAAGAATGCAAGGGATAATAAAGTTACATAATTCTTGTATGAGGAAACCTTTACCACATATAGAGTACCTATAGAAATTGTAACAGATGTGGGAGCTCAATTTACATCAAAATCGATAAGAAAACTAGTGGGAGAATACAACATCAGGCATAGGAAATCAACTCCCTATCATCCATAGGCAAATAGACAAGCATAGATAACCAACACGGAGATTAAATTTATCTTGAAAAAATAGGGGAGGTTCATAGAAAGGATTGGGAAAATAGGCTATGGGAGGAAATTTGGGCCTATAGAACTACATGGAACACCACACCAGGACCAACTCCATTTGAAATTATATATGGAAAGGCAATTGTCATGCATATTGAATTTGAGCATAAGACTCTCAAAATTGCATTACAACTTAACATGAATTTATCAGCAGTACAAAAAGATAGATTCCTTTAGTTCAACACCCTGGATGAAATTAGAAAGTTCCTACAAAAAATAGAGTTAGTAGAGAATCAAATAATGAAATGGAAAGAAAATCATATCAAGGATAAAAAAAATTTCCCTAGAGACTGGGTATTACTCTATGATTCAAGATATAAAGAAACCATGGGAAACCCTCAGACCTGTTGGCTACTATCATATGAGATTGTAGAAGTATTTTAGAATGGAGCAATTCAAGTATAAACCATAAATACAACAACATTTAAGTTATTGTTCAATGACCATATATTGAGGTTGTATCACAAACCTGCCACCAAAGAGGAGATCCTGCATCAATTAAAAATTTATGAGGACTCCAAGGTTCTTGCACCCATAGTCAAAGGACTTCATGTTGCCTCACCTCTTTAACTTTTATGTTGCATGAAATCAAAATAAATACATCCAACTCTCGTGGTTGTATACTTTATCCATAATAAAAAGTCTCTATCATTTCATGCCACTTTTCTTCCACTTCATTCAAACTCCACTTCACCGAGTCATTCACCCATACTTCAAGACGTGATGACATCAACAGAAGTGTTGCTTGACATAAACTAAATTAATTACTCAAGTCACATCCAAAAAAAGGTATGCATCTATATTTATTTGTTATTAGATAAATTTATTATTCCATGATTTAATAATATATGTACAATAGTTTGTACATATGTATATATGTAGGGTGTATTTTCTTTTGGTAGTGTGTTTTAGTTTGGTCTGCTTCTCCAGAGATTTGTTGGTTTCTTAGGTTTAACTGAATTTCAACAATCCCCAGAAAGAGAAACTGGTGGTCCTACAAAATGTTAAATGTCTTCCATTTTTTATTCTTGTTTCATATTAGGACTATGGTGAGGTTTGGTCTTTGTTTTACAATTTCCCATGTTGTGTTTTTAAGGCCTAGGAGGTAAATTTTATTTCTCATGTGGAGGATTTGATTATTTGGTTGTCCTGTTGTCATTTTTTATTCAAAATCATTTCATTGTATCGAGTTGTCAAAATATAATTGGTGCACATCATCATTAGGTTTGGGCCAAAAGGGTTTAGCTATCATATTGTTGTTTGTCACTAAGTATCAAGTTCAATAGGCAGCTTATGTTTTAATCCATGATCTACTGAGTGAATTTTTATGTCATAAATTTTAGTTGTCGCTTGTTCATAAGTGTTTGAATGGCTAGTGTTGTTAACCCGTGACTTGGTGAGTAGCATGTTAGTGGTTAAATTTTTAGGGTTTCACTAGCTCGAATGTTTATGTGAGGTTAAGTATTTTTAGTTGGTGTAGTAGCGACCAATTTCCATGTATCCATCTAGGTGACAAAAGATTGCTTCGTCACTGGCTCATGGGATGAAAACACAATATTATTATCAGGCTGGAGAATTAATGAGCAAGTGCCACATGGAGATTTTTTAGATGCTATGGTGTAAAGCTTTCAGTTTTGGTTGTTTCTAGTGCTTCAGTTCTCAAGGAGGTCTATTAAAAGGTGAGAGAATTGGCGACTAACAACTTGTGATCACTTATTGTGAGGTTGCTAAGTTTATGGTGGTCAGTAGTAAAAGTTAGAGAATTAGCAAATGACTGCCACCTCGAGGATTTAAAGTTGAGTTTCAAGTTATCGCTAGCTCATGGGTTGTAATGAAGGTTTTTTTTAAAGATAGAGAGTTAGCAAGAAGTTTCCATGTGTTGGAATAATGGAAGGGTGTGTACTGAGAGGGGAGGGGTGAATCAATACCCTTAAAAAATTTTACAATTTAAAATTTAGTACTCATTAATTTCATAATCGACCATTGTAGCTTTTCTACTTCATGCATGAAATATCATAGCATAAATGTAAATGCATGTAAACAAACATTGAAACATTTATGAAACTTATTTACTCATGACACAAGTATTTGATAATGCAGAAACCCTTGTTAGAAGGTAAAAACTGTCGTGGGGATGAAACCCACAAAGCTTCACTATTTGCAGAATGGAAGGTACCTATTAGGGATATAAGTTGTGATCACTTTTGATGATCTTACCCTGTTAGGAGTGACATGTTAGACTTTTTAAGTCTACTCGGTTAAGAGATTTCAGCAACACAATGTATGTGTGCACTCGGTTAAGAGATTTACATAGAGACTGTTAAGTCCACCTTCTTAAAGGATTTTACTGCTTGCTACAATTGTTAGAGAGTAACAAAATATATGACCTGATAGCTTGCAATCTTGAATTTTTTCTTACAGATCCATTAAGTTCACAAAATATATATATCACCTATTGTGATAAATAATACCGTTGTTCTTCTCGATAGCCTTGAATGTAGTTCTTCATAACTAAATTATTCTTTATCTATCCTTCTGCATGAAAACCTTTGTTTGATCCATAGATGTCCTTGGCAGATACAATCATCATGTTCTTAATTGATTAATACATCTATATATACAATATTTTGACCTAATTAGGTTTCACACTTTTCTTGAAAAAATTTATGATCAAATGTTTACAACTTGACCATGATCTCCTAGTTTGCATGAAAACAATCAGTTAACTAATTAAATACATTATTTATGTTTTTCTTTATCCATAAGAAATGGTTATCCAGCTAAGCATAAATCTATTTTAAAAACTAAAGTGCTTTAGCTGACGTGTAGTTGAGATCCACGTTTTCTAGTGAAATGTTGTCTCTCGGTGTAAACTAGTGTTTGGTGTTGTCTATGTGTATTGGTGCTCTATTGTGTCTTTGTAGACTAGTGATCGATTGATATACTGCTCAGTGTTCAAAACATTTTAGTGACCACTATGCTTGGTGAATGTTGTTTCTCGGTGATCATGACTGACCAAAACTATCTGCTTGTATACGAATGACAACTTCTGATCCTTTAAGTATTATCAATCTCCCCCTTTGGAATTAGTATCAAAAACTGATATGTATAGTATATACTCCAAGTGTGTTACTCTACAATGACTCCCCCTATGTGCATGCCTCGGTATATAGATATAATGTATGTACATGTTTCCCCATTTTTTGAAAGTAATGACAAAGATGTAAAACTTGCAACTTGTCAAGTATGTGTGAATGAGATTGCTTAATGTTTTCCATCATCTTTCCTATTTCTCCTTTAGGTGCTCTAGGGTCATTTGCTCCAATGTGAGTTGAGTGTGCATGTCATAGATGCTTTCTTCTACTAACATCTCTGGGGTGGCAATTAGAGTCTTTGTCGTAGTCATATGTGTCATCAGCAATGTGAGATACGGTAGTAACATGGCTTGTAGCTCATTTACTTCATCTCTAATTTTTATTTCTTCCTTTTTCATTTCAAGTCTTAACCATTTAGATTCAACTCACTTATCATTTAATGTAGTTGGAATGCATTTGGCTCGGTTGAAAGTTTTTTTGTGCACTAGATTTTAGATCTTCATTTAACTTAGCTATGTGTGCATCATGCTTGGTAGTGAAGTTTTCAATAGTGCATAGCTTTTGAATTAAGGTAACTAATTCTGAAATAAGAGGTTCTATTGTAGTTACTAGTTTAGAAAGTTTCACCTTGTTTACTGCCACTTCTTGGCTGATTTTATCTGTTAGTTTGTTGTAATATTTCTCTTCTACTCTTTCCTCAATGACCTTCTCGGTGTCTATATTATGTTGTGTGACTGCCTCGGTTAGAACTGCAAGTTGATCAATGATGGGTGCATTTTGATCAATCTGTGTGTTAGGAACTACCTACAATAGAATTTTCATTTGTTGTTTCTAGGACTTGTGAATTTTGGTGTTCCATTCTGAGCTTATCATGTTGTGATTTCCTTTTGCATAGCTCCCCATACCTTTTCAGTGACTCGAGATCAAGTGTTCTTGGATCACAACCGGGTATGTCTATGATCTCCTCAAGTGTAACGGGAGCTTTATTTTTATTGTTCTTCTTCTTTATAATGTTTCTTGATGTAGGGGGTGAGGTACTATAGCAAGAGCCTTTTTTTGCTCGGTTTCTATCATTGATTTCTTGGGAGGTGTGGTGCCTTAGCTAGGTTGCACGGTTAGTACCTGTTGGTCAGCTGTAGATGTCTCTACTTCAACCTTGTCTTGACTTTCAGCCTTGTCTTCCTTTCCACTTTCCTCAATGGGTGCATCACTTAGTTTTTCCTCTCCATTGATATTTTTCTCTTCACCTTTCTCATCATCTTTGTCCATCGGTTTGTCTACTTTTGTCTCAGGTGGTTTCTATTGTGACTTAGTCATTATATTTATTGCTTGCATTAATAAAGGCATATTACCTGGTATTTGTGCCTATGCAACATCAGTGGTTTCCTTTTCCTTTGTTTTCTCAGTTGCGACATTGACATTTTCATCAGCCTTGGCATTATCATCAGAATCCTCTTGAGTGATATTTTGTACAGTTATATCTATGGTTTCCCCTGATGATTGAAATATTTAAGGAATATAATCCATGGCCTTACTTGCCTCTGTGGTAAAATCAATCAGATTGACATCCTTGGTGTCATTGTTGAAAATGTGCTCGAGGCTTGGTGTGGCCTCCTTTTCCTCAGTGTGAGCAGTCTCGGTTATAGCTAGTACTTGCTCGGGTGGATTAAAAATTTTAGTCCAAATCTTGTTGCTCTCTATGTCAATATCTTCGAGCTTGTTCTGTAATACTTTATATGCTCTTGTTTTTGTAGAAAATTTCTTTGTGTACTCCTTCATTGTTGCATCAATTTCTTCAACTGAGGATTTGGGCATGAATGCAACTAGGGATTTCTCCCTCATCTTTTTCTCCATATGCAATGCATATGTCCACCTAACTGATATTTTATCTTGTATCTCATGTGGAATATGATTTCCAAATTGTAGAGGTACATATTTGTAATCTACCATCATCTTAATGATTGCTTCTTCTATTTTATTCTGATCCTTAGTAGACAAATTTCCCCATTATCTAATCTTGTGATGTTTTATACTGCTTGTGTTGATGATTGACTCTACAATTTCATCAATTTTTTTTGGTATTTTTTCCTTTTCTTCTTGGATCCTTTGTTCTCTTTCTTCTTCTTCAGTATCATCCTTGTCTTCTCTTCCTCTAACATATCTCTTTTTTTGTCTTGGTGCTAGTTGCTCGGTTGAGGCTTTTCTCTTCTGATATGTTTTTATTGTACCTTTCTTCAATGGTGGTGAGTCTACCTTAGTTTTTTTGCTTCTTGTTCTAGATTCAGCTGTTACATTAGTAACTTTTGTTTTCTTGGCCTATGGTTTCTCTGCATCTGATTTGGTAGACTCTGAATCACTTAACTCTTTACCTTTACCAATAGGTGACTGTTCCTCGGTGATATCTGTTGATTGTTCTAACTCTTCATCAGTTACCGAGAGTTTCTTCTTTAGTATTTTTCCCATTTTGTTTGCTTCTTTCCTATCTTCTTGACCACTAAGCCAATCTTTATTCTTAACTTGGCTTCCTCATAAGTGCCAAATCTGCTTATAGATTTGTCAACTGGTTCATTTAGCAGGGCTTCAATAGCTTTTTTAGCCAGATCTATGTCAGTTTCATAATCCAATGGTGGTAACCATGTTTTTCTTGGGTTGGCAGCTTTGATGAGTGTAGTGTCAGTGTCAACTACAAAACATATGTCATCCTTGTATTATTCAACCAATTATGCAGGGATTCTCACCCTCTTTTGTATCTTATTCTTAATGGTAGTAAAGTATGCATCAAATAGTGGAATGAAATTATCTCCTAGTGATTTAATGTAATCACTAATCTATGTTCTTATTGGTCAATTGGTGTCCTAAGTGACATTACCGATAGAAGGAAAGAAGTTCTAGAAGTAAAAGAATGTGCACATTAATAGACAACCAAACTTACATGTATTAGAGTGGGATGATCTAATTGTTCTCATGTTTTCTTCCAATTATTTCAGTAGTAGCTCGGCTAGGTCTAATTGCACTCCTTTCTTTACTATCTTGTATGTAGTGTCGATAGCTCTGCAAGCAACATTGTTCATTCTGATTTCTTGAAAGATCTTGTATCTAATCACATATCCAATGAATTTCATTTCAAGGTCTGGGATTGTATTGACTTTTAGACCTCTATCATCCCATTTTGCTCCAGTTAGATCTTCAATCTTGGGGCGTCCAGGGTGCCTTATGGATTTTTCCTTCTTAGTGATGGGGTATCTATTTACTGCCTGAATCACATCCTTTGTGATTTCCTTAGTTTCATCTAACTGTATTTTACCGTCATGCACTTGACTGAGCACAATGCAAATCTATTATGTCTTGAATTCTTTTAGGAACAGTAGGGGATTGGTTAACCCTTTCACTTCAATGTGTTTGTACTTGTCCTTTAGGTTTCTATCCTTGCATAGCTTATGATAATCTTCTTCTAATTCAATGTCTCTAATCTCTACAAATTTTCATTGAATCTATGCACAGATGATTTTGACCAGTAAATCCCTAGGTGGGATACTCAAGAATTATCCCTTGTTGTCGGGTTGAGCAGCAACCTCAGTGAAAAACTTGTAGTTTGGTTCCTCACAGGTCGAGTTCTTTATTAGAATGGCCTTCTTGTCCTTTTCCATCTTGATCTTCAAGTTTTGTGAAGTGGTTTCCATTGTTCATTAAATTTAAGGCTTCTTCATAAATAACATGTTAGCTTGGTAAGTCTAGATACTCATCGGATGTAAGCTGTGAATTCTTGAAATCTATTGTAGTAGCTTTTGATTATTTTGTGAATTGCTCTACAATGTTATCGCTCTGAATTGCTTTTCTTCACTTTGCAATTTGTTCTTTAACGTTGGGTCAACAAATGAGTTCATGTTGCCCTTTTTATAGAAAACTATAACCTAAGTGATGCATTAAATGCTTCACCTACCACTCGGTTGACAAAAAATAGATGCTCGATTAACACACAAAATTCTTTAGCTCGGTGAGTATACAATACTCGATACAAAGTGTCAACTTGGTTGTCTTCCTCATCTTTACTGATGATGCTTGGTATATAGGGTCAACTCAGTAATCTTTCATATGTTTACCGACATGTAGTTTATGCTTGATTTATATTGACCATCCAGACTAGATTCAGAAAAAATAACATGTGATACCCTAGTGCATCTTCATTCATGCTATTTTGGCATATTTTAAATGAATATAGGAACTAATGTAAAATATAAATTTATAGAGTGTAGTTTCATACTTACTTGTATTGCTTAGGTGGGGGTGGGGGAATAACCTGATCCATTAGATGAGGTGTCGTTGACTGTAGTGCTTGGTCGAGCATCATCATTGTTTGAGCTCTCCTCCACATTTGATTTCTCATTCTCCTGATGTCTTCAATAGTATTTCCATTTGCAAAAGTGCTTGACTCTGTCACTCAAACTCTGCAGTCAGACTCTGGAGTCTTTACTTAAGTGACCGACCTTTTGATAGTGTAAGCATGCCATTCTAGGGTTAGTCTAGTTTCTAGATCTTCTTATCCATTTCCTCATACAGTTAGAAGCTATATATCCATTTCTACCACATGTGCAATTTACCCAAGTGTTGTAATCCCAAACATATGTATTACCAACTCTTCTCAGTTGATATGAATTTTCTTGTTCTTTTGGTTTCCAGACTTGCTTTTTATTTTTCTTGCATTCATGTAATGCATGGCCATGCATGTTGCAGGTAGAATAATTTTTCTCCATGTAATATTTCTTCTTTTCTTTGTTCATCTTAGATCTATATTCATGTTCTTTGTGTCCATACTTGTTACAGTTATAACAATTACCTATGAATGTAGAAGTAGTTTTAGGAATACCTTTTGCTTTGCTCTTGCAAACATTTGATGTGTGGCCTAGTTTTCCACAGTGATTACATGAACACTTCTTTGGTTTTGAATTTGTGTCGACATTCCTTTGATCAGCTCAGTTTGATGATTCTTCATGCTCGGTATACTCTAAACCGGTATTGTTATTGAGTCTTCTTTGTCTATTCAAAAATTCATCCATTCTTTTTTATTGTCTTTAGCTTTCTTGATCATATCATTATGATGTTGTTGAATCTTTGCTTCATGCTTTATTTTCTCATTTTCTTCCTTTAGTTCACCAATAGCTTCATATTTTCTAGTAAGTTCCATGTTAACTCGGTTGGCCTCATGACTCATAAGAAATATTTGATTGGTGATCTCAATGTGATGTTGAGTAATTCTTTGTATCTAAGATTCTTTCTCTTGCAATTTTTCAGTAATCTTTCTCCTATTATCAATAGCTAATGTTATTTCTTATTCATCTTGTCTTGCATTATTCATAACATCAATCATTCTTACCATCTATGTCTCTTGACCAATCTACAATACTTTCACTTGTTCAATCAGATGTTGATTGATTTCATTTAGATCTGCAATGGTTCCTTCATATGTGTCAGATGTATTACCAGATCCAGATCCAGATGAATCAATTCAGGTATCTCTTCTTCATGATAGTCAGTTTCATTGTAGCGAGATGCCATAACTTTTCTTTCAGCCAATAACTCTTTCATTTTGTTTCTTGCCTCTATGTATTGCTCAAATAAAATTTGTATTTGCAACTTCTGATTCTCAATATTTTTGTCAAGCTTATACCTTTCCATTGTATGATATTTTCTCTCAAGTTATTTAAACATTTCCAAATAAGAGATCTAGCTTTGATACCAATTGTTGGAATAATGGAAGGGTGTGTACTGAGAGGGGAGGGGTGAATCAATACCCTTAAAAACTTTTATAATTTAAACTTTAGTACTCATTACTTGCATAACTGACCCTTGTATATTTTCTACTTCATGCATGCAATATCATAGCATAAATGTAAATGCATGTAAACAAACATTAAAACATTTATGAAACTCATTTACTCATGACACAAGTATTTGATAATGCAGAAACCCTTGTTAGAAGGTAAAAATTGCGGTGGGGATGAAACCCACAAAGCTTCACTATCTGAAGAATGGAAGGTGCCTATTAGGGATACAAGTTGTGATCACTTCTGATGATCTTACCCTGTTAGGAGTAACATGTTAGACTTCTTAAGTCTACTCGGTTAAGAGATTTTAGAATCACAATGTATATGTGCACTTGGTTAAGAGATTTACATAAAGACTCTTAAGTCCACCTTCTTAAAGGATTTTACTGATTGCTACAATTGTTAGAGAGTAACAAAATATATGACCTAATAGCTTGCAATATTGAATTTTTGGTTACAGATCATTAAGTTCACAAAATATATATATCACCTATTGTGATGAATAATACCTGAGTTCTTCTTGGTAGCCTTGAATGTAGTTCTTCATAATTGAATTCTTCTTTATCTGTCCTTCTACATGAAAACCTCTGTCAGATCCATATATTTCCTTGGAGGCTACAATCATCATGTTCTTGATTGATTAATACATCTATATATACAAGATTTTGACCTAATTAGGTTTCACGCTTTTCTTGAAAAACTCTAAGATCAAAGGTTTACAACTTGACTTTGAGCTCCTAGTTTTCATTAATACAATCAGTTAACTAATTAAATCCATTATTTACTATTTTCTTGATACACAAGAAATGGTTATCCAGCTAAGCATAAAGTTATTTTAAAGACTAAAGTGCTTTAGCTGATGTGTAGTTGAGATATGCTTTTACTGGTGAAATGATGTCTCTCGGTGTAGACTAGTGCTCAGTGATGTCTCTATGTACTGGTGATTGGTTGTGTCTCTGTAGACTGGTGTTCGGTTGATATACTTCTCAGTGTTTAAAACATTTTGGTGAACACTGCGCTCGGTGAATGTTGTTGCTTGGTGAGTGTTGTTTCTCAGTGATCATGACCGACCAACACTGTCTGCTTGTATACTAATGACAATTTCTAATCCTTTAAGGATTATCACCATGTTGCAATTATTTTAAGGTTGGAAGGTTATCTCCAACTTGTGATGGTTAGAGGATATAAAATAAAGTGTCAGAGAGTTGGTAATTGGAGGTTTTGGGATAATGTTCACTAGCTCGTGAGAGTTAAAAGGATTAACATTTTTAGTTGGAGAGTTAGCGATGGGTGGTTTAATTGCATTGGTTTCTATCTCGCAAGGTTGTGAAGCTTTAACATTTTCAAGTGGAGAGCTCGAGATTGAACTGCTAACGGCTTATCACAAGAATCTAAGTTGTTATAAAGAATAGTCATTTGGGCTGAGAGTTAACGACAACACACCACGTGCCTGAGTGGTTTGACTGGGATGTTTTTGAGATGTAATAGAGAAAAGAGGTTGAACAAATCAAGGATTTCCATGTAGAATTATTCATTCTTTTCACTGCTAATTTCAAACTTTAATTCCATGAGGGCATATTTCAAAATTTGCATTCATACCAAAGATAGATCCAATTAATTCACACGGCTATGTTGCAAGGATTATTGGTGGAATGTATGAAATTAATGGTTGAGATGACGGCTATTGATCTTTAGGTCAAAAATTTATAAAAGGCATGATTGTATTGAATATTTTCTCACAATTGCAATTTTATCTCCAAGTCCTAGTCTAAGTGTGAAAGGCGTTTGAAGTTGTTTGAATTATGGGATAGTGTTAGTTCTAAAGAGTATCAATTTTGTTGTTGAGTTAATTGAGGTTTCTGATAATTTCAAGTATGAGTAAGGAAACAAGCAATGGTGATTCTAAGGCAATAAATAGTGGTGGTTCTAAGGCAGCAGAGAAGAAGGAAAAAGGAAAAAAGTATTCAGAGGAATTCAAAGACCTCTTACCAAGGAATTCAAACAGTTTATCCATGAATGAGTATGCATGGAAAGATGGGTGTGACCAATGTAGAAATACAGAAACCCCAAATGCCTCAAGAGCTTTTCTTTTTAATTAATTCTAGAATAATAGAGTTAAGGTAATTCCAATGTCAAATTCATGGGAGATAAACATGGAAAAGATGGTTGTTCCTGATGTATATATGGATGTGGACCTAGTAGGGGAATTAGCAAAGTCATATTGCTCTATGACTAGGCTTATCAAAAGAAAGGACAAGTTAACCCTGGCGAGGATAAATAGAACATTTTTTATGGAAGCATTTCAAATATCTAGTGCCACTTGTATAGATATTGATTTGGATAAAGAGAAGAAAATTTATGAGGCCCACAAAAAGGTATTAAAAATGCATGTTATCCTTGGGTATATGATTAGGGATGATAGAAAATTTATACCAATTCCTGATGATATAAATGTGCCCTATGATTTAAGCAAGTTCTACTTCTATTTGCAATGCACAATGTATGGGTTGTTCAAGGTGTTGGGTTTTGATGGAGAAGGCACAACTTCTATTGATTTATTAATGATGACCATTAATATACAACATCTAGAGGTAAAAACTAACTATGGTTATGTAGGGTATGTGGTCAATAAGATTCATAAAGCTCTGATTGAAATATAGAAGAGTAATAGTGTCATTTCTTTCAAGCATTATTCAATATTGATGCAACTAATTTTGGACTTCAATAATGATTGGATGGACAAAGAACTTATTTTGCACAAGGAGGATCTTGGTACATCATCTCTGATACAAAGGTGGACTCAGGTGTGGGATAGTAGCACTTACCTTTCTTATTTTATGTATTTTGAAAATTAGATTGTGTTGCCTATTTTAGGGATGTTAGTAACCAAAAAGGAGAGACTGGTGAGTGTATTAAGGAGAATTGTGTGACCCATTCACTTTGTGCCAAATTGGCCTATTTCTCATAACTAGGGGGATTTCTACTTCTTTGAAAATTTTAACATTATGAGATTATATGGGTGTTCTCAACCTCCACATATTCTCCCTCATTTTGTACCTCCTAGGCCTTCTTACATGGAATTTATTTGGCAATTGACTTTTGTGGACAAGGAGTATTTAGAAGCACATAGGAAGGGAAATTTTCTCCCTGGATTATGGGTGGTAAATGAATTCACTATTGGAAAGAAGGCCTTTGATAAAATGAATGACTTCTTGAAAAAATATAGGATGGTCACTATTACACCCAGGTTTTGTGATCCAAAGGGTTTTATAAAGGTTGCAATAAAACAGATGACCCCTTGGGCTACAATTAAAGATCATAAACGCTTAGATGATGAAGATGTTTTAAGAAACATGATGGAGAAGGATGTTCTTCAAGAAAGAAGAAGAAAAATATGGAATTATTTGATGAGGGTTGAGGCTGAGTTTAGGGAAATGGATCCAAATTTCTAAGGTTTTTATCCTGAAGAATCTTATTTTAAGAGAATTGAAAGCATGATGAGTTCTTATGAGGTCCCAATGGCACAAATTCCATAGCTACAAGAGATGGCTATTGAGACTCAAAATCCAGAAGATTTTTTATCTTCTCAAAGAAAAATTCCTTTGGAAAAACAATTTTATTCTATGGAAAGGGGAGATGAAGGTGAATCCACTAGTGAGCCTGATGCAGAGGGTTTGGTGCTCTAGAGCTTTTCCTCTCTCCAAAATGCTTCTTAGTCTATTCTAACCATCCAATGGTTGTTCCTTGTTGAATATTCCTTCAATTAGGATCTCCAAGATCCTCACTACCAACTTCTCCTCCAAGGTATAGTTGGTCTTTTGAAGATTTCCAAGTTTCTAGGCTTAACTAGTCCACCTAGTTCACCAAATGCCTAGTCTTCTCCACTAGAACTCCTCCAAGAATGCCAAACCTCTGCTTAGGATCTTCCCATACATATACAAATAATCTTATCACTCTTCCTAACCCATCCTAGGTCATTCTAAACTCATCCCAATACTCCAAGACCCTTTACCAATCCAATTGGTCACTATTTCACTATGAGGCCTAATTGCCTAATTCCTAGTATGTCTATTTTCACAGTTTTAGTGCTATCACCCAAAAACTCCCCAAATGACCCCAAAAAAGACCTTTAAAATATTCAATTTATCAAGTAACACTATTAGAATCCAAAATCCTGACTTCTTAAAGCTCTCATAACCCTAGTTTCTTGTAGGCCCTAGATTTCAGCCTCTTAATTAGGCCTCTGGACCAGTCAGTATAAACAATTATCAAAATAATCTCCAATATTTTATTCACATCCTTCCACATTCAAATCCTTTTAGGAGAATATCTAGGGCATTTGAAAATTCCACTAAGTCTTTCCCAAAAGGTCATGAGTGCTTGATCAAATTCTTTCTTCTCCCTGTCCTGGCTCACCTGGATTCACCAGTCAGCCATAGGGATTTCTACTTGGCCTAGGAGATCCACTGCAACTACAAGAAAGGAAAAAAAAATCCTAACTACAGACTCAACCCTACTTCCCCATGGTTTCAGTCAATTCCACCAGTGGGATTCTAGTGTAGAGCCATTTCTAACTAGGTAGCACTTTATTGTCTCTGACAGACCAGTGACCTACAAAATTCTCTAACTTCACAATGTAAGAACTTGAAAACAAACTAACTACTGCATATAAAATCTAAATGAATACACTACACTCCAATAGAGCCCTATCTCCTCTCCCAATCCATACACAGCCGTACAAGAGTAGAGAAACAGTGCAAATTACAAGAATGTAGATACAGTCATCCGTACAGAGGTGTCAAAAATAAGTGTTACAATCCAAAATATCATTAACCATTCCCAAACATCAAATCCATTCTCATATACTGAGCATGTGGTAGTTACAACCAATCTAACTACATTTTGCAATTTCTTGCAAAAGTTGCTCGAGCAACTTTCAAAGTTGCTAGCAACTTTTTGCACTTTGTGCATTTTGACTTTCCTTGTCAACTAGATGGGTGAGTTTGACTTTGATGACCCTAGATAGGATATTTAGGGTCCTAAAACACCCCTCAAACCCATATTGCATTAAAATATCAACTTTTCCCAAATTAGCTCAAAGTGACCCTAAATCACCTAATGAGCACTAAGGCTCTTACAAACATGAAGTTAATTTGCCATTGCATCCAACCCCTTGGAAATTATTCCAACACACACAAAAACCCCTAAAACAACCCTACATCACACCAAAACATCAAATAGGGAGGTGCCCTGCACCAGAGCCACTTGCCAAGAAGCAGAAGATTGATCAATCTTTGGAAATGGTGAAAACAAGACCGTGCAAGGGCAGTTATTGTTGAGAAAGGGAAATATTTTCATGAGCTTAGAGAAAATATTAGAGAGGAGGGACCTCGGGAAGGAACTGGAGAGACATGTATATCTCTTTATTCTCTAGCATATGAAAGACTAGTGATGTCCAATATTTTCTTGAATGATGATGATTTTGTTAAAACAAATGAATTCAAGATATTTTTAATAAAATTGAAGCAGAATGAGTTAAGAGCTATTATGGATATGGGAGATGGATAAAATGAAAGGAATGAACAAATTATAAAATCTCTCTAAGAGTATGATCCTGACAGTGAGAAGATAACAGTGGAGAAAGCAAGATTGCTTGTAAAGAATAGTGGAATGTTGTTTTTACCAGATTGGGATCTCCAATCAACATTCATTATTGATCAAATAAGGAGGAAAATAGACCTACTATTAAGATTTTAATTTGAGATCTGTGACATAATAAGAGGATCAAGATTTGATCCAAAGTCCAAAACATTGGAAATTTGGTCATTGGCCCCATCCATTCAGAAGCTCCATATGATAAATATTCAAGAAGAGAAAAGAGCTAACAAAATGATCTAGAATCTATAGAATATAGGGGATACTGATATTTCTAATTTTATGACATATTTTTCTTTTATGAATGTAGCCAAAATAGAGGATCTATCACGTAGATACACAAAGACTAACCAACAATTAATCTTTATTACAAACAAAAATGAGGAGGAGATAATAAAGAATGCACCTATGGAGGAGAAGATAAGGGAGTGGAGTGAAAATTCTTCTAATGCTAAGAATAAAACTATGGTTGATGCATAAATAGAGGTTCAGATAGACTTAACCATGATTTCTACAGATTTGCAGGTTTCTATGGGAGAAAAGGCCAAACTAAAAGATTATGCAGACAGAATTGAAAAACATAAGGAAACAAAGAATATGGGAGAAATAATCGCTCTAATAGAAGTATTGCAACATAGGATTGATATCCTAAAGAATAAAATAAGTACAGTTCATGGCCAACATATTTCTTTAAAACATTGTTGGTGATATCTATGTTGATTCTGTAAGACCAGAAAAAGGACTAGAAAGCATATTTAGGCAACCACAAACCCTAAACAATATGCTACCCTAACTATTCTAACATTAAAACCATTTGAAACAAGAGTTGAAACATATGCAAAATAACACAAACAAACTCCCTTCAAATGTAGTTCTAATGCCCTTCTTTCTTCTCCATAATGAGATTAATGTTGGTCTTTGCACACACACTTTGCACAAGAAGCCAAGTTTGCTAATGAGAGTACTAGAAGATTTATGATTCTTGAGGTTCTCAAAAATATTGTGGTTCAACCTTGAATTAGAGGAATGCATCCCATTTATAGAAAATGAGAAACATTTAGGTGAGATAGCACAAAATCTGTGCATAAATGCAGATTTTGGTTGGTAGGATGTTAGGAAGCACGATATGGGGGAGAGATATTGAGGAGATATTGAAAATATTTGTGAATCACCTTAATAGGGATGAGAATCCTCAATTAAGGGATATGATATTTAGGTGAGATTAGGAATCATTAATCAAATTAATAATTCAATATTCTCAAATATTCCTCAAAATCAAATTAGATTTATGAAATTATTAAAAATCTCATAAATTGAAATTAGCCAATTAATTAATAAAAATTAATTAATTGTTGGAGACTTAGGGAAAAGGGAATAAATAAATATTATTTATTTATTCAATTAGGACCTAGGATAAATTATGGGTTATTCATCCAAAGGGGGAAATTAGTGGATTATAGGTCAAATTGAAGGTGTTGATGCCGAATTGAAATGATTTTGATAATATTGATAAGGTTTAGGATCAATTCTGAGGGTTTCAGAATAGTTTAGGAAATCACGAGGCATCGATGAGCTTTGACAATGCGCCCACGTAATGATGATTGGAAATGATTGAAAAGTATCAATGAGCCTTGATGGCATCATAAGATTGAAATTGAAATGGGGAAACATTGATGATCTTTGACAATGTTCCCAAAATGATGATCAGAAATAGTATTGACAAATATGAACAACACTATTGAATTGATATTGATAGATTGATAGCGATAACACCGATGATCTTTGATAGTATTATCAAATGGTTGATTAAGGGATACAAAGCATCGATGATCTTGGACAATGCTCTTGAAATGATGACAAGATTGATTGAATTAAAATAGGGTTTGATCGATTGGTTTGAGATTGGGTTAATTAGGCATCGATGATCTGGGACAATTCCCCAGAATGAGTCCAGACAATTCTGTAAGAGATTAGGAATAGAATAGAATGGGTTTTAAATGGTTTAGGAAGGTTTGGAATGGTTTAGGATTGAATAAGATTGGTTTAGGATCGAATATGATAGAATAGGATTGGTTTAGGGTTGATCGGAAATGATTTGGAAAATGATTGATTTGATAAAGAGAGTAGAATTGTTAGTAAATAATTGAACAATTTTGCAATATTCAATCATTGATGAAAGACACAATGTCGCTATATAATAAAGATCATATGCGCAACTGTTAGACACCTAGATTTTCACCCTTACCCAAGCTCTTGTGGTCTTGGTAATCTACTATAACATGGGAATTATCTCAAAGTTGTGGGACCTTTTGCTAACCAAGACAAGACCTCTAGGTTCTAGGCTGGTTCCTATTGATATGTCACCTTAATTTGCTTCTTAACATGAAAGTAAATTCTTGAGGGAAAAGGGATAGAAGGAATGCATGAAAGGGAAATAACTGAAAGCAAATTATCCTACTAGGTGATACACCGAAGGTGACTTGAATCATAACACATTGACTAATCTCAGCATGAAACCTTGGATCTAATAGAACACAACCTTCTAGATAGGCTTCCATAAGTATTTCATAGAGAGGTCTGAGATAAACAGAGGCTATTCAAGGAAAGAAGTAATTTCACAAAAAATATTGTATTCGCTATATATAGACATGGACTATGACCTGCAAACAAACATCCACTTCTACAATCAGGCACAGGAATGAGACAAAATGACAGGGTACTGAGGAATATCCACAAACTCATCTAAATCAAATCATCCATAGTAGTACACAATATTGTAGAAAGAAAGAGGGCTCAGGAAATCCAATATTTCTCTGAAAATCATTCAATATATTATAATTCAGTAAGAGAGATTCAGATAAGAAATCCCAGGGACAGAGAAAATGTCACAAAAAGCCTTGCAATATCTAAATATCAATGAAAGATTACAGACTGTAAAATTCAGAGGACAGAAAAAATGCCATGGATAAATTCTAAGTAAGGAAAACTCTGAGCTCTACAAGCTCCCAAAACTGATATATACTCCCTAGCACACAGGCTTGGTGTCAATCCGATCATATTAGGGTTACAATTAATTACAATAGAATAATTAGAAAACCCTAACACTATCAATTTTTCTCATAAATGTATCATGAAATATCTAAAATGATCTGATATGGCTTTAAAAATCTTTCCATCACCATAACTCTACCTCTGAGAAGTCAGTCGATCCATCTACTTCTCTGTAAGTCATTTCTGTCATAACTTCTGAGATCAGATATTTGAATTTCCTTTAAATATTAAAATCCTAATGGTCGTAGGTGGTGTAGATATTTGTATTGATGGCTGAGATTCAAATCTGATCATATTTTAAAATGTGGCCACAGGATCCTTTTATCTACCCAGGCACTGTATCATAACCTCAGGTCACTCTTTTCTCTTTGTCATTGAATCTCCCAATCTTTTCACTAACCTTAGTTCCTTCCTAAGACTTGGCGACTACGTACATCTTTTGCATTGCTTTCAAACCTTCACTCTTCTTTGACTATCCTCTTTAACCATGATTCACTGAAACCTTTATATCTCTGAGTCGCTGGATCGTTCTCCTAACTTTGGGTTTATAACGAGATCACGCAACTACCACAGGATCAAAATCAGCATCAACAACTATCGCTAAGTCTCCAGACCATATGAGAATATACTTTTCCTTCATGAGATCATCAGACCAGTGGGAGTCTCCGGGTTGCCAGATGATTTAGAATATTTTGTTTTTATCGCACGACTTAGAGACCTAATGCAAAGTGAAAATGCACACATGGAAATTGAAGAACTTAAGTCGCCCAAAAAAGGTAATGAGGAAATAGAACAAGTCTCAGGCAATTAGGGTTTGTTAAATACATAGGTTCTTCATGTAACCACCTAAATTTGGTTTGTCACAACTATAGACCCTATTTTCCCTAAGTATGAGCATACCCTTGATTTATGTCCAAACAACCCTGTTACTGCTTGGCATAATTCTTTTAATCAATTTAATATCCTAGGTGATTTTTATCACTGATTTATATTAACTATTATAGCCATACAATTCAAATCAATTTCGACCAATCAAATCAAATCAAAATCAAACATGGCTATAGTATTTAATTATAAAGGAATTAAATAAATCCCTAAATCAAATACCCACTTGCAATTAACCCATTCCCCTAGCTTATTTAATTTAATTAAAATGG
>MU224764.1:64325-81230 GCA_018584345.1 Thuja plicata
ATGCTTTATCATCTTTTAGCTTGTTTTTAATCTAAAATCCTTCATGCTAGAATAGTATTGGTCACTGATTTATAGAATATTCTGAGGGCTAAATATGTTATTCATTACACTCTTTCTAGTTAGAAGGTGATAGGCCGATATTAGTGGTTTTGACCATTTTATCTAACCATTTGAACTAATGCAATGACCTATTGAGTGTTTGTGTTGATTCTGACAGGTACCCATTTACACACACACACACTTCAACACTTAGGCTATTTTGCATGGACAAGAGTAAAATAGAGACTATAGAGGACACAACTAAGACCATAAAAATTTAAGGTCTTTCTCACAGGCTAGGCTCAACCCTTATGGGAGCCTCATTTTACTCCACCTGTGGCCAAAATTTTCATAATGGGGAAAATTTGGGTAACATTCTTGGAAATTTTTGTGGGATGTATGCCTACTAGACATTAAGAACTAGTAGCCTTTGACATCCATTGGGTGTAGAATCATCACTTGATCAAAAATAGAAACTTGGAAACAGATTGAAACCAGGAGGAGAAACAACTAACTGTGCACGAGCACTTCAAGGAAAGAAGGAAATTAATCTAGAAAGTAGGAAAAGAGAGCAGGGAAACTATTTATGATAATTACAAGGAAGTACAAACCTCAAAACAAGGTTTCAAATGGAATCCATTTACAGAAATGGGAAAGGGATCTCCTCCGAGGGTTGATAGTTGAAAAGAATTATGTTCCTTGCATTTTGTGATGATGAATGGACCTCCCCAGAAGGAATCAAATTTAGTATGTTTGCCAGGCTTTGATTTTAATTCATCCCATTTGAGGAATACATCCCCAATCTTGAAATTTCTAGGCCTGGCTCTCCTGTCAAAGATTTTCTTGGTTTGCATCTAATGGAATTCCATATCTTTCATGGACTTATCTCTGTGTTCTTCTAATTCCATAATCTGAGCATACCTAATCTGCAAAGGATCTCCTTCTTCAAAAAAGACATACTGAGTAGCTAAGTCTAGGTCTGACAATTTAGTTGAAATGGACAACTTGGCTTCTCTTCCATACACTAACATGTGTGGAAAATTCCCAATGATTTTCTTTGGGGTAATTCTATCTAACCACAAGGCATATTTCAGTTTGGTATGCCAATCTCTTTGGTTTTCTTGTAACGTCTTCTTGATTATCCTAATCAAGTTCTTATTAGTTGATTTTGCCAAACCATTCCCCTGAGGGTAATAGTTTGAACTTGTGTTCAAATAAACACCATGCTTGACTGCCCATTCAGTCACTCTTAGGCCTGCAAATGCTAATGCATTGCCTAAAATAATGGAGTCAAGGACACCAAATCTATGAATTATATCATCATTAAAGCTTTGGACAGCATTCTCATTTTCTTCCTTCAATGCAATTGCCTCTGTCCATCTAGTGAAATAATTTGTTGCAGTAATTATCCATTTATGGCTTGCACTAGATGGAGGATTGATCATGCCAATGAAATCTATGCCCCATCTCATGAAAGGTTTCTCTGTTCTGATGGGCTGAAGGGGCAAGGCTACAAGTTTTTCTTTTCCTGCAAACATGGTGCATTTGATGCATTTCCTTACATAATCATTGCTATCCTTGAAGATAGTTGGCCAATAGTATCCAGCCCTCATGATCTTAAAAGTGGTAGTCCTAGGAGAGAAATGACCTCCAGAAGGTCTCTCATGAAATTCAAATAGGACACTTGCTATCTTTTATGAACCTATGCATCTCAAAAGGACACCGTTGTGATCCTTTCTAAACAGAATTTCACCTATCAGCACAAAAGGAACAAATTGTAATCTATAGTATCTTCTTTTTTTTGGATCTAGATCTACAGGGCATTCCCCTATTTTTAAATAATGAATCATGTCAGGCAACCAACCTACTCCCTTGGCTTGATCTTATACTGAATGCATAACTAGAGATGCATCCATTTTCTTTGATTCCCTTGAACTCTCATCCTCTGTCAAATGCTCGCAAAGACCTCTTCCTCTAACTAGCTTGGTGATTTGGATATCAATGTCATATTCCATGACCTTGGTAATCCAACCAGCTCTTTTTTCATTTAGGTCCCTACAAAGCAAGAATTCTTTGACACTAGGGTGAGTAACTTTCAATTATACCTTATTGTGGGTTAACATATATCTAAACTTTTTAAGGCTTTTCACCACAGCAAAGAACGTGTTTCTCCACAAAAGAATATCTTTGTTCATATTCTTCTAAACCTTTACTAAAAAAAGCAATAGGTTTCTCTGATCCTTCAGAATTTTCTTGGGTCAATATTGTAGAAATAGCATTTGATCCTCCATAAGCATAAAGGATAAAATCCTTACTGAAATTTGGGTTTAATAGGGCAAGAGCTTCTGTTAGAGACTCTTCAATGGATTGGAAACTGGTTTTCCCTTCTTTGCTCCAACAGAAAGATGTGTTCTTCTTCAACATTGTTGTCAAAGGCTTTAGTAGATCTACAATATTAGGCAAGAAACACCTGATAAAGTTAATCCTTCCTATGAAAGATTGAAGGTTTTTCTTGTGATGTGGTAGGGGTAGCTCTAGAATAGTTGTAATCCTCTCAGGGTCCACTGTAATTCCTTTCTTGGACACTATATATCCTAATAGTTTTCCTTCATGGACTGCAAACACACATTTCTTGGGATTAAGAGATATCCCAAATTCTCTACACCTCTCAAATATCTTCCTCGAATGTTTGATATGGTCTACTGCATGTTTAGAATAAATAGTTATGTCATCTAAGTAGACCAATACAAACTTGTACATGAGGCTTTTAAAGGCCACATCCATTGCCTTTTGAAAATTATCACCTGCATTAGACAAACCAAAGGGCATCTTTTGATAAGCCATGGTCCCCCACTTGGTTGTAAATGCAGTCTTATATTGATCTTCTTCATGAACCAGGATTTGATTGTATCATGAATAGCCATCCAATAATGAAAATCTCTCAAATCCATAGACACATTGTAGAATTTTCTCCATAGAGGGTAATGGATGGCAGTCTTTTAGGGATGCCCTATTAAGGTCTCTAAAGTCAGCACATAGCCTCAACTCCCCATTCTTATTCCTAACAGGAACAAGGTTGGAAACCCAACTAGTATGCTTGATGGGGTAGATGATGCCACTTTCTTAATTTGAGTACTTCTTTATTCATAAGTGGTTCTAATTTGTTGTTTATAGGCCTTTGCTTCTGCCTGACCGGTTTGGCATTAGGTTCCAATTCAATGGTATGTTGAGAAAGGGAAGGATTAAACCCCTTGATTTCCTTGTATTTCCATGCAAATACATCACTAAATTCTTGAAATAATTGGGTGTTAGCCTGCCTTTCTGAATTAGTATTTACCTTCCCAAATTGTAAACTTTTACCTGGCTCTAACTCTAGTTTAGTACATTGTTCTTGTTGGTCTACTAGGCCAACTCTACTCTTCTGTGTTTGGTCATCTCTATTGAAGATAGATTCCAGGGTGACAAGCCCTTTAGGCATCTTATTAGATCTTAGTTTTATCACTTGATCACCATAGTTCTACAATAGTCCATCTTGGTTATGTTCTAAGAAAACATCCTCTTCAAATAAGAACTGCAGAATTTTCTCATCACTGTCAAACACTTGCCAATTGACATTGTTATCAGGAATAGAAGGTATGAAAATCACTTTGATATGTTGTTGATCCTTTCCTTTTGAAACACTATTAGGAATGTCGTACTGAGATTCAACAGTAGCTAATCTATCTACATTCTGATTTAATTTCCTAGGGATTGTAACAATATTGAAAGCATGGAGATCTTCAATTGCATCACAAACTTGATTCTTATATGCCCTCATTATATCACTTTTGGTTGCACTTATCCCTCTTACTTGGTTGATAACCAGCTCACTATCACCATATACTTTTAGGGCTCTGATTCCTCTCTTTCTTGCCCATTCTAGTCCATTCACTAGGCTCTCATATTCAGCAGTGTTGCTAGTGCAAGAAAAAATGAGCCTAAAGGCTACATAATACTTTTCCCCCTTTGGAGAAACTAGCATTGCACCACCACTAGCACCATGTTTGCTTCTAGCACCATTGAAGTATAGCTCCCGAAATTGGTTGCACTGGTCCTCTAACTCAGTGTTTGCCTTGGAAAGATTTGGCTCTATCCAACCTTCTTCTTGAATCAAATAAGTCCCCAAACCAGCATCCCAAATAACATTGGCTTGGGCCTTAGAGGCTCTCTGGGATTCTAATTCATCTAGATGGATATCTAGGATACCTTCTAGTTTGGTGGTTGTCTCTCTGATGATTGGGAAGTCATCACCATAGAGTGCAAAACAACTTGCATTGAGTACATTGGACATATAAGGTTCTATATGGTGTGCTACCAATGATTCTTACTTGATAGTGACCTTGGTTCCATATCTTGTATGGAAAATCATGTGAGACCAATCAGAGGAAAGATAGCCTCCTATCTTGGTTGTCAACTCCCTTGATAAGCATGTGGAAAATAAGGCAGGAAGGTCTATGATGTATATGTCAAGTAGGATAGAGAAATTGGGGCTTGCATGGAGTACTAGGCTGGTATCCTTAGCTACACCGATTATGTTTACTAAGGAACCATCAAGTTGGGTAAATTTCTTTTGGAAAGGCTCATATTTTAGACCCAATTGGTCATCCACTTTCTTAGGCATGACAGTGCTAGTAGCCTCACTATCTACCATGCAATTATGTACTAAATATTTTCCAATAATTAAAGATACATAAAAGGGAGGTGGTTTTGAGTTCCTACCTTGCATGGTATTGGCTTTGGAGTTGCCACTTAGAGTCTCCTCCTTTTGATCAATGTTAACCAAAATTGGCTTTGCAACTTCCTTTGTTATAGGATGTTGAGGAATTACCTCTTCATTCATTCCTTTCTTCAATATCTCATGTTTTCCCAGAATAGCCAAAGAGTCCCACATAGACATAGTGACATTTACCTTCTTCATCTTGTCTACAATGTTGAAGGGTACTGCTGAGTGTACTCTTTTGTGTGTCCTTACTATGGTAGGCTCAACCTCCTTGGAAGGTCAATTTTCTTTGATTGGAAAGATGGGGGCCTTCTTCAGTATGATAGGAGTAAATGGCTGTGAAGATTCTGTGGATGTAGAAGCCCTAGCCCCATCTCTTGTTTGCTCCATGTCTTGAGCTCTTCTTTTAGACCTGGTGTTGGCAGCAATGGTGGATTCACCATTTACTCCATTCAAATCTTGTTGCTCCTAATTGAAAAGAGCAGCCTCACCATGTTGTGCCTCTTGTTAAGGAGGTGTCTCGCTGGAAGAAGCCTCTGATTGAGTAAGTGAGGAATTTTGAACCATCAGTGCTTGGTGTACCCTCCCATTTAAGCATATTGTCTAATTATGGGACTGATTGCAAGGGTAACACCACTCCATCTCTACAGTAAGATTATTTTGACTTGGGACCACATCCATGACTAGATTTGTAGAATTAAGAGGGGTAGGATTGTAAGTCTAAGATGGCCTCTAATTGTAGTTTTGCCTTTTCCCTTGATAACCTCCTTGATATTGGGGTCTATTTTGCTGATAAGATTGTCCTTGATTTTGATATTGTGGATTGGGACTTTGATTTTGATGCTTAAGAGGAGGCCTACTCCCCTGTCCTTGTTTCTTTATACTATTCATCTCATTACTCATAGTTTGCATTAATTTCTTCATCTCTTGCTGACTACTTCTTAATTCTAATAGTTCTTGAGAAGGATCCTCCCTTGTTTCCCCATAACTGGTATTTTTTTGAGGTGTTATGATAGTGGGTATTGGAGTAAATGGATCTTTTTTCAAAGGCATGCTTGGTTGTATATCAGGGAATATGGGCATGGGTGGCCTTGGGGCTATCATGCCAGCTTGTATTAAACAGTTCTCTACCTTGACAGCAATGTCAAAGGCTTGAGGTAATGAAGTTCCTCCCATAGATTGAATCATGATAGAAATATTTCTATTTAGACTTCTTAAGAAATATAGGAAGGCATGGTCAGATGAAGGTCTTACTGAGGTAGGAATTCTATTCCATGTTTTAAGGAATCTACTATTGAAATCTGTCATTTGTTCCTGAGGAGCCCTTTTAATGGTTGTCAATTGCTCAACCAGAGATAAGTTGTATGATTTATCCTCAAAGTATTTACTCGGTGCATCTCCTAATCTATCCCATGAATTAATAGAACCAACAGTGAGAGTTCTAAACCATTCTAAGGCCTTACCTTTGAAAGAGGCTGCTAATAGCTTGGTAGCCACATCTTCTTCTGTGATGTTAAGTATACTACAGATAGTAGTCACGTCTCTTATGTGTTCAAAAGTTGTTGTTTGTCCTTCACCTATGAAATTAGGTAGACTTTTGAGTGCTACCAAGGGCACATCATGATGTTGAGAAAATTTCAAGGGGCTTCCTTGATTAAAGGGGGAAAAAGCAAACTGCCTAGCCATTGCAGGAGCTGTAATTTGCTGAGTAGCAACTGTGTGAGTTGTATTTAAGGGTGGAGCTGAATCTTCTTGTAGCTCTCTAGTTAAGGATCTTCCCCTTCTTTTGAAATGAAAAGGTCAAGGTCTCCTCTCTAAAGTATCAGGTGGTGTATATTTTACCCTCCTTATAGGGGGTGTTCTTTGAGATGACCTGCGGTAACTTCTTTTCAGGGGCAGCTGTGAGAACTCAGAAAGCTTTGAGCTTCTAGTTTCTACCTTTCTCATAAAATTTGAACAGGACTTGATCTTCTATTCTTCACCAATGGATTTTCCAAATATACTTGACAGGGAAACCTCTTTAGGTATTTATTATGCAACCAGTATATCAGAGATAACATAATCTTTGCAAGTAACTTCTATTATTGTGCTCCCACTGACTGTGCAAGAACTGTTATCTGGTAGACAAGGTGGGGTCACTGAAAATGACCACTTCCTGGTCCATATTTGATCTTGAAAACTAGTATGCTCTTAGAGAGATGGACTTATTACTTTTATCTCCAGTCCCACCAAGTGTGCCAAAATTGCTAGACACCTAGATTTGCACCCTTACCCAAGCTCTTGTGGTCTTGGTAATCTAGTGTAACATGGGAATTGTCTCAAGTTTGTGGGACCTTTTGCTAATCGAGACAAGACCTCCAGGTTCTAGGCTAGTTCCTCTTGATATGTCACCCTAATTTTCTTCTTAACATGAAAGTAAATTCTTGAGGGAAAAGGGATAGAAGGAATGCATGAAAGGGAAATAACTGAAAGCAAATTATCCTACTAGGTGATACACCGAAGGTGACTTGAATCATAACACATTAACTAATCTCAGCATGAAACCTTGGATCTAATATAACACGACCTTCTAGATAGGCTTTCATAAGTATTTCATAGAGAGGTCTGAGATAAACGAAGGCTATCCAGGGAAAGAAGTAATTTCACAAACAATAGTGTTTTCACTATATATAGACACGGACTATGACCTGCAAACAAACATCCACTTTTGCAATTAGGCACAGCAATGAGACAAAATGATAGGGGACTAAGGAATATCCACAAACTCATCTAAATCAGATCATCCATAGTAGTACACAATATTGCAAAGAAAGAGGGCTCAGGAACTCCAATATTTCTCTGAAAATAATTCAATATATTCTAATTTAGTAAGAGAAATTCAGACAAGAAAGCCCAGGTACAGAGAAAATGTCACAAAAGCCTTGCAATATCTGAATATCAATCAAATATTACAGACTGTAAAAGTAAGAGGGCAGAAACAATGCCACGGATAACTTCTAAGTAAGGAAAACTCTGAGCTCTAAAAGCTCCCAAACTGATATATATACTCCTCAGCATGTAGGCTTGGAGTCCATCCAATCATATTAGGGTTACAATTAATTGCAATAGAATAATTAGAAAACCCTAACACTGTCAATTTTTCTCATAAATATATCATGAAATATCTGAAATGATCTGATATGGCTTTAAAAATCTTTCCATCGCCATAACTCTACCTCTGAGAAGTCAGTCAATCCATCTACTTCTCTGTAAGTCATTTCTTTCATAACTTCTGAGATCAGATATTTAAATTTCCTTTAAATATTTAAATCCTAAGGGTTATAGGTGGCACAAATATCTGTATTGACAGCTGAGATTCAAATCTAATCATATTTTAAAACGTAGCCATAGGATCCTTTTATCTACCTAGGCACTGCATCATAACCTCAGGTCACTCTTTTCTCTTTGTCGCTGAATCTCCCAATCTTTTCACTAACCTTAGTTGCTTTCAAACCTTCACTCTTCTTTGACTACCCTCTTTAACCATGATTTGCTGAAACCTTTATATCTCTGAGTCGCTGGATTGTTCTCCTAACTCTGGGTTTATAACGAGATCACGCGACTACCACAGGATCGAAATCAGCATCAATGGCTATCACTAAATCTCCAGACCATATGAGAATATGCTTTTCCTTCATGAGATCATGAGACCAGTGGGAGTCTCCAGGTCACCAGATGATTTAGAATATTATGTTTTTTATCGCGCGACTTAGAGACCTAATGCAAAGTAGAAATGTGCACATGGAAATTGAAGAACTTAAGTCACCCAAAAAAGGTAATGAGGAAATAGAACAAGTCTCAGGCAACTAGGTTTTGTTAAATACATAGGTTCTTCAACACTTAGGTTATTTTGCATGGATAGGAGTAAAAAAGAGACTGAAGAGGACACAACTAAGACCAGAAAAATTTAAGGTCTTTCTCACAGGTTGGGCTCAACCCTTGTGGGAGCCTCATTTTACTCCACCTGTGGCCAAATTTTTCATAATGGGGAAGATTTGGGTAACAGCAACATAGAGGAATAATTAGGTCACAAAACAACATTTCGATTATAATGCTTAAAATGTTAAAACACATAGACTAGCAGACTCGAACCATTTTTAGGTGTCTACATATTCTTTTTTACTTTTAGAGCCTTTGTATAATGAGTGGGTTGGAAGGAATGTGATGATGGATAAATTGGACACTACCATGGAATACAGACTTTATTTTCCTAATAAGGTAAATGAAACTAAGGACATGGTGGAGATGGTAAATTCTTTGACTGCAATTTTCAAAGGAAAGAACTTATTGATAAAGGATAAATTGAAGGTTTTGGGTGAAGGTCACCAATCTGTTATTTCCTCTATTTATGATAAGGATGACAATTTGAAACTGATTAACGTGTGGGGAGAAGAATTTGACATGATTTTGAATAATATGGAAGTGCTTCTACACATGGAAAAGGAAATTGATATTTATGGTTTCAATGAGGTAATGGACACTCTTTTTAGAACTGGGGTGGTATTCAGCAAATTTATTTTAGATGCAAGGGTTGCCACACATGCTTTTTGGTTGGAGTGAATTGCACAGATAGAGGATATAAAGGGGTTGAATTGGCCTACAGATAAGGAGGCTCCGGATGGAAGAAGATGTTAAAGGTAGGCAAGAAGGCTTCAAGCTGATTATTTTATCCTGTTCAATAGGTTAGATGACTTAGCGCCTGGGTGATGTTAATAGGGAGGATAACTATATTTAATGGCATCTTGAATTTTTTGTTATAGCTAAACATGACCTTCAAGACACACAATGAAATTATTTTGGATACTCAATAGACAAAGGTGACAAAGTCCAATTATAATGCATCTCCCAAGATCAAGTTCAAATTTCACTATCTGTTCCCAGTTTTTATTTCTTTCTTTCTGTTGATTAAGTTATAAATTTTGTTCCAAGTGATCTGAAGCTTGTTGCATTCCTTAGTCTAAAAAATATTTCCAAGATCACTTGTGAAGGGTTCCCAGTTTTTTATGTAATGTCAGTCTATGTTAAACACAATATAATACATTTTGAAGTTATTCATTCTCTGAGAAGCATGTATGATGTTTAATTGTAAATTAACCATTAAATCTTGATGATATGTCTTTGTATCAAATTTGACACTTTATGAATTGAATAAAAATTAAGCATTTGTCTCAATTTGTCTCTCTAAGTTATCATAAATGATTTTTTTATCTTTTTATGTCTTTCAAGGAAAGAATTAAATATGTTGATATAATTAACTGTGAGAGTTTATAGTTTGTTGCAAATTTGATAATATGCATCCATAGAAATAAGAAGTCATATGTAAGGCATATTTTCTTGGAATTATATGTTGATAAATGAATGAACTGTGCTATCAAATATTTTCTACTTTTATGTGACTCTGTAACCCAAGTGGATTAGGCACTGGTCATAGGTGATTCATGAAAAATATGGTGAAACAAACTGAAAATATAAAATAGTCATGTGTTCTATTTGTCAGATAAATTGTTAAGGTTTATCTATAATATCCATGTTTTCATCTATTGTGGAAGTTTTATAAGATTTATTTGAGAAATTAGATGAAGTAGGGGTACACCCACCCAAATCTCATGGAATTCAAAGTGTAGAAGGTCCAGTGACCTTTTTATTATTGGGGTTTTATTATCTTTGTTTGTGGATGAAGTAACAATTGATTTCATTATGCTCTTTGATAGTCATAACAAATATCAGTGATCTTTTACAATTAAGGGTAGCAAGAAAAAATACCAAGAGAATATTTGAAAATAGCACCCCTATCTCTCTTACTTGTCATTCAGTATCTTTGGATTTTTATAAAGATATGCAGTATCGACAAACTTAATGGGAAATTGAGAAGGCTAGAATGCAAAAGATATTTGATAATAAAAAAGGTAGAAATTGATTTCCTTAAGAACAAGGTGGATACTATAACAGATATGGTCCCTCAGCTTATGGAATGTAGGCCACCACCTAGGGTTTATGCCATGTGTTTGAAAGAGGAACATCTTTTGTTTCAGTTAATGAGAATTATTAAAGACAAGAGTCCTTCTTTACATGCCACTCAATAATTCTACCAGGTATAAAAATCATCTCCTACATCTATTAGGAATTTAATTGATTAACTTTATCTTCACAATTATGTAGTGTCATTGGATATTGAATGGAATCCCCTTATCTATATTGGGGATATTCATTTTAGAGCACTGATGCCATGGATCAACAATGAGATTAGTATGGGAGAGAAGTCACATGCATATAGAGAGAAGGAACATAGTATCATTTTGCCTTTAATACTTGAAGTTAGGAAGCCTGGGGTGTCGTACTATGATTGGTTGAAACTGTTACAACCCTTACCAAATGAGTACTGTAGGAATGAAATTTCATCTTTAAGAGAAGAAGATTACAGGGAATTTGAGTGGATGACTAGAGTAGAGGGGAAATATATGCTTGGACACTTGGTCCAAAGGTGGAATAGTTTTCCTATAGAACTCAAGAAATCAGAACCTCATTCCCTTGTCAACTATAGAGCAACAATGCAGTGGACATCCAAGAATATCAATTTAGGCAAAGTGAAGTGTTACCCAAATTTACTATTCTATAATTTTTTCTACAAGTGGAGTGAATGAGGCTCCCACAAGGGTAGAGCCCATATTTTATGTTTCTAGCCTTTTTCTTCAATTTCTGCATATCCTTCAAGTCTGGTCTAAACCCTTGAAGGCTCTAAAACCCTAAGTCTTGGTGTATTACATAATAAAACCCTAGCTTGTTCATGCCACTTAAGTTCTTATAAATCATGTGTGTATTAACATTTCCTTGCTACCTCTTAGTGATGCAACCCAGAAGGAATATTAATTTTTACTCAGCAACTTTGAGACTTGTTTCAGTCACGTAATCTTGAATGGAAATGGAATATTCTCTTTTCATTAGGAGATTTAATGCGCGTTATTGATGCAATTTTTGATCGCATGGATGGCATGAGATCTCATATTAACCTCCAGGTTAACCAAAAGATTCATCAACTTAGAGACACAAGAGATTTCTGATACCCAGAGTTAAAGATGAGTTAGGGCTAAAGTCAGAAAATAAGGTAGTCTCTGAGCAACTCAATTTCAATCTAATGATTGGCTTAAAGGATTGAAGTCGAGATGCAATCAATCTATTCATTAAGCCATCAAGTAGGAATGACATCCAATAGTTGTGATGTCATAATCCTAGGGTCGCTGAGGCAGGTAAAGTGTAGTCAAGTTGAATGGAATCGAATGGTGGGCTTGATGACTTAAAGACAAGGTGCTCGAGATCTACCCATCAAGCCATTAAGATGTTGTACCACATGGATGATGGGGTCACCTTTATGTAGGGGTTTCAGTTTATTAAGGATCGATCAAGTCCTTTTTGATCAGATGGTAGGCTTAAAGGCTTAAAGAAAAGTTGATCACAATCTATCCATCAAGCCATTAAACCATGGTGACATGTGGCAGATGATAACATGGGTCTTGGGTTGAAAAGATAAAGTAAAGATACTACAAGTAAGAAAGATGAACATGTTTAATCTTAAAGATACTACATTAAGCCTTGATCTTAAAGATGAACATGTTTAATCTTTAAGTCATTAAGCCATGGTGACACATGGAAAATCTGATCTTGTGCTCATGGGTAGATTAAGGTAGACCGATGGTCGTGTTTTAAAACTGATAAAGATTTGAATCTGGGTCATTGATCGAACTCCTCACGCCACCTGTGACCATTGTAATTCAAATGTTCAAATTTTTCAAATTGATTTCATGATGGCTCGTACTGGTGGTGATAAAGACAAATTTCCAGACAGATAGTTGGAACCGTCGCTTATTCTGTTAGAATTTGTGATGATGTGGGATATTTTTAAAAGGGTAATCTGGTCTTCTAAGATATTTCTTAAGTACAATGATGATCAGCTTAACTGGTTTATGGTTTTTGCATTGTCTATTAAAATCTATTGTAACCCTAATTCTTCCCTAACTGAGCGGTGGATTGACTCTCGAGCCTGCGTGCTAGGGGAGGTTGTATATAAGTGTTTTTTGAGCTTTTGTAGCGGGGAGGATTTTTAGCTTATGCAAGGTTTTTGTGGCATTTTCTCTCCCCCCTAATTTTTTCATGTGTTTGTAATTTCTCATTGGAATTCAGATTATGCAAAGGCTTTTGAGATATTTTTATCTATCCCTAGGCCTTCTTGTATGTATTTCACTTACTGGATTATAATACATTGATTGATATTTGAGAGATCTTGGAGTTCTTGAGCCCTCTTTCTTTTTGCATCTTTGTGCACTATTGTAAATGATCTGATTTAGATGATCTTGTGGATATTGTTCAATCCCCTATCATTTTGTCTCATTTTGGTGCCTATTTGCTAGAGTGAATGTCTATTTGCAGGTCATATTCTGTGTCTTTTATGTTTGATATGCTATTGTTTGTGAAATCTTCTCTTTCCCTGAATAGCCTCTTTTCATACCAGACCTCTCTATGAAATACTTATGCAAGCCTATCTAGAAATTTGTTATCTACTAGATTCAATAAATTTCATGCTAGCCTTGGTCATCATGTTTCGGTTCATGTTACCATTGGTGAATCACCTAGTAGTTTAAAATTGCTTTTCAGTATTTCCCTTCAGTTCTCCTTCTATCCCTCTTCCTCTCAAGTTTACTTTTCATGTTTAAAAGAAAAGATAGGTGATTATCCAAGAGGAACCAGCCTATAATCTGGAGGCTTCACTTCAGTTAGAAAAGGTCCCACAACCTAGAAGTGATTCCCATGTTATACTAGATTTTTAGGCTCGATCACTTAACAAGGTGCAAAATTTAGTGTATAACATGAAGAAGCAAGATTGGATACCCTTCACCTTTCAGCCACCTACACTATTATGAACATTATATAGTTGCAGTAATCATGAAGAAGGAAAAAATGAAGAGCAAAAACATTGCAAGTGGGAAAAGTTGAAGAAGATGAAAGGATTTTATTGGAGTCTTGAGCAGGGTGGCACTAGGTAGAGCATTGTTGGTGATTTCAGAATACATGCCAAAATAAGGAATTTCTCAGTTGTTTAGTGCAGGAGCACCTAGGCTAGCCTCCATGTTTGTTCATTTTGGCTTGTACTTGACATTAGCCAAGTCAAGATAGGTTAGTTGTATTTTGACCTTAGGAGGTCTTAGCAATGTAGGCTAAGTGAGTTAGTCATTAGGACTAAGGTCACCTCAATAGCCATTGTTTGTAGTTTTCAAATTCTTAGGCTTAGTTGTTAGTTGTTGGATTGGAGTCTTGAATGTGTCCTAATCTCATAAATGAGGACATAGAGATGGCATAGGGTCTTTAATGATCTTGGATCCTTGAAATAGAGAGGATAGAGGTCCTAAAATGTAGGGAGGAGGCATAATTGAAAAGATGCCAAAAGTTGTTATTTTTCTGTCATGACAACATTTGCAATAATTGCAAATGTTGCATGCAATATGGTTACATCGGATTCTCCTTGAAACTAGGAGTGGGGAATCAACCAGAAATTCCCTACAATGGTGGAAGAAGGTATCTAGTGTATGAGAGACTCGAATCATGAAGTTAGGGAATTCATTGTAACATTTGAAAAAGAGCAATACAGTCTGCAATTTTGTGTTTCCAGAAATCCCAAGCATTTCCTTGTGAAATTCATACTTTATGGATTGAATCCTTCAAATTAATGGTTTTTTTGTGTTCTTAGGAGTGTTTGGAACATTTCTCATTCAATGACCAAGTTTCTTTGAGGTAGTTTAAGGTATAGTTTAAATTGTTTTGTGTTTAAGTAGTTCACTGGTCCTGTCCTGACCAGTCAGTCTAGATATGACTCCCCCATGAAATCTAACCATGGAAAACTTCCAAGGGTAGATGGAAATGTTAGGGGAGTCAATATTGTACATAGTTGTAGAGTTAGGAGTCAAGGAAAGGAAAATAGCTATTTTTAGGACCAAGCCCTAGGCGAGCATGCACTGTCTGATTAGAGGTTTGGTGGAGAAACAGTGAGCATTCATATGTAGGGGAAGATAGAACTGTACATGATAAGTTATGGTTTTTTGTTACCTTGACATACTGAGTTGGTCAAGTTCATACCAATCAGTGGAGACAAGTTTTGGACAAGTTTAGCATAGTGTTGCAGATTGTCCTAGTTTTTAGGCCTATTAGCCCTATAAGACCTAGTTTGTAGGAACCCTATGTACGGAGGGATACTAAACTTAAAACCTTAAAAATGTCTAGTAAGGTGATAAAGGGTATTTGGATATGGTCTTAGAATTTCAATTTCTTTGGGAAAGTTTAAGTTAATTGTGAAAAACATCCTGGAAAAGGCTACAAGGAATTAGGCCTCCTTATGCCAAAAGTGTGAACTCGATTGCAAAGAGTGAAGAGATCCCTCAAGATGGATCCCAAATTGATCAAATGTAATTTCTACATGTTCATGGGCACCCCTGCAAATGAATCAAGAATGTTAGAATGAAAATTGGCATTTAGACTCTTCTAAGTGTGAGTAGGAGAAGTGGAGAAGTGAAGTAATCATAGGGTGTTAGTCTTTCAAAGGGTGAAGCACATGTGGAGACTCTTAGAGAAGAGTAGGATTAGGAATTAGTTAATGATTTAAGCCTAATAAGGACCTAGAGGAGATTAGGATACTTGAAGAAGATAGAAAAGATCTTCTTAGTAGATTGTGCAAGCAAACCCATTGGAACACTTACATCATATTGGTATCAGAGCTTGATTAAAGATCAGGCTTGTGGTGGATGTTTCAGCCTACTAAATCAGTGGGAGAGAATACACCTGGAGGATAATCAAAAGAAAAAGTCATGGTGACTAATGTTGAGTTAGCCAAAAAGGTGGAAGAACAAGAAGAAGACAACAAGTCATTAAGAGAAAGATTGTCTCAAATGGAGCAACTCTTGGGAGAAATCCAAGACAAAGATGAGAAGATGAAGGACAAGATTGACCAAAAAAAGAAGAAGAAGAAGCAAGGGAGAAAGGAGTGGATATAGAAGAAGAAGCTCTAACCCCTAACCCTGTTAGTGACCAAGAACCCTTCTTAAAGGCATTGAAGGCTTTGAGTGGTAAAGATTTGGAGGGTGTGCCACTATTTAGTGGACAAATGGATCTAGATTCAGTAGTGGATTGGATAGATAGCATAGAAAACCATTTTGAATGTGATGGTATCACAGAGGCCCAAAAATTAAATTTAGCCAAGTCAAGATTGAGAGGTTCAGCTCTCAGATAGTGGAAGTTTGTTCAAACTAAAAGAGAGAATGAAGGAAAGAGTCCTATAGCCACATGGAAGGGCATGGTGACTAAGATGAAGTAGACCTATTTTCCTGATGATTATGAAGTGTAGCTACATAGTAGGAGACATAATCTTAGACAAAAAGACTTAGATGTCCAAGACTACACTGAAGAGTTCCAAAAGTTGTGCCTATAGTCACAACTGGTTGAAGATGAAAGCATCAAGATAGCTAGGTATATGAATGGACTTAAATGGTCTGTTCAATAAGACATGAGTCTAGTGAAATTCAAAACCATCTGCCAATGCTATCAAATGGCCTTGAAGATAGAAGAAAAAGGCAAGAGGAATCAAGAACAAAGTTCTAAAGGAAGAGGTAGAGGAAGAGATAGTAGAGGAAAAAGAGGTGGATATGGTGGGAGGAGTTTAGAATCAAGGACACAAGGAGAAGTCAAATACAATGAGCAGCAAGAAGCAAGTTCTAGTAGAGGTGGTAGAGGAAGGAACTCCAATTTTAGAGGTAGAAGTGGTGGACAAGGAAGAGGTAATTACTTGCCAATATGAAATGTTACCATTGTAATCAAATGGGACACCCTGCCTATAGGTGTCCAAAGAAGAGTAGTACTTCTCAAGGAGATAAAAAGAGGACTAATCTGGTCCAAGAAGACACAAGTGCAGCTGATAAACACCTTGAGGTGCCATTAAACTCAGAGGAAGGTGAGAACCTCATGATGAGGAGAACATTGATCAAAGAGCCAATCAAGGAGGAGCCAAGACAAAGGAGGTCTTTGTTTAGGAT
>MU224764.1:92452-105053 GCA_018584345.1 Thuja plicata
CATTGATCATATTCGATATATATATATATATATATATATATATATATCATTGATATCATACTTGATATACTTTACACTCAAAGTAAAGTGAAATGGCTGTTATATCGACCGCGGTCGATGCATTTTTATTATGCATAAGTTACGATAACTATCGTATGATAGTTATCGTAACACATATATTAATATGTGTTACGATAACTATCATACAATAGTTATCGTAGCACAGTAAGGAATATGAACAACAATTAAATATTGAGTTATCGGGTTGTTATCATACGTCATGTCTATGTAAAGACATGGTTGTACGTGGCATAAGACACATACAATCATGTCTCTACATAGACATGACTGTTAAGATATATACTTATACATCTTTATGTATGCTGCAGAAAAATATCAATTATAGTTTTATATTACTACTACAGCATACATAAAGAAATTAAATATGAATATATAAGTTAGTCTACATTCAAAATTAAATAATTATATTTAATATAGCATATTAAATTCTCTCTATTAAAGATCTGCATTCCTAACAATGGATATCCAGTTGTGTTGGATATGTTGAGACAGATTGCAGCTATATTGGATGTTGTTAAAATGGCACAGCGAAGAGGTTAACACATTGAAGATGTAAGTGATGTTGAGGAAGAAACTAATGAAGAAATAGTTGAAGAGGGTGAAGCACAACCTGAACGTGAACTTGAACAAGGAGATGAAAAAAATTTATAATAGCCCTAACTAGAGTTAATGCAAGACCACATTTACATCCACCTGATTATCATGGTAACTTGGATTCAAATGAATTACTTGATTGGATCACAGAGATGGAGAAGTACTTTGATTATGAGGGTACTGATGAAGATAAGGTGAAATATGCATGCACAAAGTTGACAGGACATGCATAATTATGGTGGGAACATTTTCAAACTGATAGACAAAGAAGAGGAAAAGAAAAAATCAAATCATGGGATAGGAAGGTGAACAAATCAAAAGCTAAGTTCTTACCTGGTGATTATCAAGTGAGATTGTTTAGAAATTTGCAAAATATAAAGCAAAAGGATCTTATTATGAAAGGGAGTACCAAAGAATTCTATAGATTGGATATCATATATGGGAAGACTGATGATGATGATGATGAGAGGATTGCAAGGTACTTGAATGGTTTGAGGACATCAATTCAAGATGATATTAGTTTGGTCAAATTGTAAAGTGTAGATGAAGCTTACCAATATGTTGTAAAACCTGAGGAGAAATTGAGCAAGAGGCATGAACAAAGACAAATAGGAAGAGGTGGGAAATCTCAGAGAGGTAGATCTTTTGAAGGAGGTAGATATTATTCATATCAGAAAAAAGGCAATATATAATTCAAGGAAGAGAACTCATACCGAAGGTATGACAAAAATTTATAGAGAGGAGGTGGATAAAGTAGCTACAAGAGAGATGAAAAGAGAATTTTTAGAGGAACATGTTTCAAGTGTGGTGGTTAAGGACAAAGATATTTTGAATATACTCAAGGAAATTCAAGAAAGAAGACTAATAAAATTGGCCAAAATACATTTGTGGAAGAAGAATCTAGTGAATCTGTGAACCAACCCAAAGATGGAGAAGCCATAATGATAAGGAGAACCCCGCATCATGAAGAGATAGATAAAGAATCATTATTGAGGAGAATTTTGTTCAAAACAAGATGCAAAGTGGAAGGAAAGTGTTGCAAGGTGATCATTAACATTGGTAGTTCTGATAATTTAGCCTTCGAAGAGTTGGTGAATAAGTTGCAGTTATAGAGATTGAAACATCTGAATCCCTATCAGATAGCATGAATCAATGATGACCATAAGGTACTGGTAAGTGAACAATATCTTGTGAAATTGAAGATTGGATCTTATTATGATGAATTTCTGTATGATATTATGCCTATGGATGTTTTCCATATCTTTTTGGGCAGAGAATGGTAGTATGATAGACAAGCTTTACATGATGGGAGAATGAATAGGTATACTATTGTGGCTAATGGGATGAAACAAGTGTTGTTTCCTTTGATGGAGATTCTTAAGAATAAGAATTGAACTAGTGTTGGAATTTGTTTGGTTGAAGGAAGGAAGTTCTTGGATAGTTTAAAGGGTGATATTATGTGTTATCCTTTGATTCCTAAGAATTCTAATTTAGAATTGGTAGAAGAACATCCTAAGGAAATAAGGGAATTGTTGACTGAGTATGAATACATGGTTTCAGATAACATTCTTGATAGATTACCACCTGTAAGGAGTATTAGTCATTGCATGGATCTAATTCCTGGAGCTAGTTTTCCTAATAAAGAAACACATAGGATGATGCCTGTAGATAATAAAGAATTTAGTAAGAAAGTGCAAGAATTATGGAGGAAAGGCTTGATTAGAGAAATTTTGAGTCCTTGTGCAGTACCAATACTATTAGCACCAAAGAAGAATGGAGAAGGGAGAATGTGCACTAATTCAAGAGCTATTAACAAGATTATTGTGTGTGTAAGATTAACACCTTCATGAAATTAGGATTATAAGCAACAACTCTATGGAAAGAAAAAGCTATTTAATCTAAAAATTGAAGTTTAAAACCCATAACATCTCATGGTTCTCTATCTAAGCTTTGTTAAGAGAGCTCTCAGTCTTAATCTCTCCCAAGGACAATCCTAGAATGAGAAATAAATGATAAAAAATATTCTAATCTAGCTCAAAATGCTCCAAGATATACTTTTAAATCAACAAATGCTTCTAAAGATGATACTCTAAAATGCTATGCAAATGCTGAAATATTCTCAAAAGCTCTCAAATGCTCTCCAAATGCCTATAGTAAGAATGCTTTTCTCTTGAAATTCTAGGATCCCAAACACAAAGAAAATGGCTTGTATTTATAGCAATTTCTCAAGGGTAGGGGTAGAGTGAGTTGATAATGATCAAGCTTTGGTTAAGTCAAAAGCTTTGAGGTGTTCTCAAATGGAGGGAAAGTTGGTTGGTTGTCTAAAAGAAATTATGAATTAAATAACTCAATCATTTAATTAATTTAGCCATGTAAGGGTGAATGGGTTGGATTTGATCTTTTTAATTTAAACTATACAATTAGTTGATTAAAATCAATTGCATAGGTTTGATTAATCCCTTGTAGGCTTGAATTTAATTATTTGATTTCATGATTATTTAATCCTTTGATTTAATTTGATTTTTGTCCACTTTGCTTGATAAATGTCCATTTGATTTGATCCCTTTTAATGCATTGAGATGAGATTGGAGGCATTTGGCTGAGATTTAAAAATTTGAATGCTTAAGATACACTTGGTCAATTTTAGGTGTCTACAAATGCCCCTCTTTGAATTGATGTGCGAAGCGCATTGATTCAAAGAAAACTTGATGTCTTCATCATTGATTTGATACTGATGAGATGATTGACTGATACAAAAACCTGATATGAAAATCTGATTGGATGCCTTGATTTGAAACTCTGATTTGATGCTTTGATTTGATACATTGATTTGAAACTTTGATTTAAAACTCTGATTCGATGCCTTGATTTGAAACTTGATTTGGTGCCCCACTGATAAAGTTTGAAATTTTAATGCCTGAAATTTGATATAAGATATGATGCAGAATCCCCATTGGCTAACATGTTGATTCCCCCTCAGAAATGAAATCATATTGATCTCAGATGTGAAGAAAAATTTGATGAATACTGTTGATAGAATAAATCCAAGACAATTGCATTTCTGATAAACAATGATGCTGAAAGATGTCGAACAAATGCCCCAGTGTGTAGAATATGCAGATTTGGTTTGACTAGGTCAAAAATCTCACAAAATAGGGTAAAATAGCTTAAATAGGTTGAAAAACCCAATTTTACTATTCATTTTCACTTTTTACTTTTGAGATTTTGCTCTAATCCTCTTACGATTGACAGCGATGGTGGTCCCCATTCGAGAGCATAGGTTCGAGCAAGCACACCGATATTAGAGACCTCCTTACTACGGGCCTCTGGTGAGTGGTTTGAACCTTTCTAGTGCATTTATTGCTTTTTAAATAGCATTTAATACATGTTTTAAATGCTTTCTAGGTAGAAATTAGTGAAAAGCCATGTAGGGTTGATAAAGGGATACTTAGGGCTGAGAAAATCTGCCTCTGCATGTTGAAAAGCTATGTAGGAGCAATCCTTAGCCGCCTAATAACTAGGGAAAAAATTGAAACCCAAATAGCCAAAAGCCGCCTAGGAAACCCTAGTTTTTAAAGGCCACGTAGGATACTTAAAAAGCCGCGTAAGACTTTAAAAGGCTGCCTATTTAGCAAAGTGCCACCTCCAAGGATTAAAGTGCCACGTGTAATGATTTAAATACCGTGGGGCTTGAAAATCCACGTACACTTATTAAAGTGCCACCTACCATGAAGTTTGAAAACTGAGATGAAAATAGATGAAGTCCTTTTGATCGATCATCCAGATAACTCAATTGAATTCCAAGCTAGAAAATGTACGTCTAGAATGACACTTAGTGTTTAGGATATTAGAAAATTCATATTGGTGAATGTTTGATAGGTCAATCGGATTTGATTAAAAATGATTACAAATTTTCCTTGGGTCTCAAGATCTAGATGTTAGGAGCAATAAGTTGATGCACTCAAAATAGAGCAAGGATAGTTTTATTGTGTTTGATTGACGTATAATGGTTCACCAATAGAAAGACTAATATGATTCACTTTGTTTCAAAATGTAGGAACATTACCGTAAGTTGTGGATACGGGGTGTAGCATCTTGGATTTTTTATTTAGTTGATGAGCTTACAGCGCTTGAGTGGCGGACTATTGAGACCTGTGGTCTCAGTTTCCTTCTAGATCTCCCTCGGTTTCAGCTGAACCAAGGTCTTTTGACAACTATGGAAGAGCGATGGTACTCTAACCATAATACATTTCATCTACCCCTTGGCGAGATGACTATCATGCCTGAGGATGTGTATATATTATTAAGGATCCTGACTCATGGAGAGCGGGTGTATTATGATTTTGTTTATGATAGCAGTGTATGCAGACGGGTGTTTGGAGACAACACCATTAATGACGATTGTATTACTTGGGCATAGTTTGCCTCTTTCCCTACTTTGCTAGCATTGTTAGGAGTGGTGATTGGAGGATTACTTCTTTCAGATAGGAGAGGACGTGGCTTTGCGGTCGGATGCGGCTGGATATTGGAGGATTTTATTACACATCCTCAGAGATTTGATTGGGGTTCTTGTATATTAGCGCAGTTATATCATGATTTGCATGAGGTTGTATATAGGCGCAGTGCAGCTCTTTCAACAGGTGCAATGCTATTACAGTTGTGGACTTGGGAGCATATCCCTATCATTAGACTGATTTCATCATGAGTGCGGGCCTGAGGATATCCGTATGCAACTTTGTATGATGGCATGGTTGTCCAGCATCATCTGGGCAAGGTTATTTTTGGAAACGTACTATAGATGACATAGATCAGGTCGTATGGAGGCCATATCTTCATTGTGAGGGTTGGAAAGAGGATGATGATGAGTTTCCCTACATGTTTTCTCCTCGGTGGATGATCGATCGACCACCATTAGTTATTGAGATATTTTTCTTTGGGAGAGTGCTTCGTCAGTACAGCCAGGTTCAAGACATGCCGCAGGGTATGGCACTTTATGCTAAAGTACAAGCCAAGAGATCGATGTGGGGAGCACAGGTGGAATATCAGTTGGCATGTTTACAGATTGATCAGTTGGGTTATGCTATGTGGGATATGATGATGCATGTTGCAGATGTAGGCATGTCGGTCGAGTATCGAGAGTGGTTTATGCGACATCGCTTTGTCTGATTTACAGATCCAGCAGAGCCTATTCTTGATGTGGATGAGATTTTAGATGATGATGGAGATGATGCAGATGATGGTGATGATGGAAGGAGACCTTAGAGACCAAGGGTTCAGAGGGTACCTAGGGCTCCTCGATTATAGAGAGCTGCAGGACCTCGGATGAGAGGTGGATATGTTAGAGGCTGAGGTGGTGGATTCAGGTAGCCGAGACAAAGATTAGCACAGGAAGAGGTACCTCAAGGACATGCTCTTGTTAGATTTGGTGCAGAGTGGGCCAGACAAAGACACAGACATGTCTAGGTGGCCAAACAGGTTCCAGTACATGGACAGATTCCTCAGGTTGATCCTCAGAGTAACACGACACCGATGATACCATAGGTACCATTAGCGCCACAGGCACCGCAAGATCCTCCAGCATCATAGGCACCTCCAGTTCCTCCCATTATGGATGGCTTAGTGCAGGATGTTTGGGGTTTACAGGCAGGGATGACTACAGTTACTGTTCGATTGGATTAGGTTTCTACTATGTTGTAGCAGTTTCTAACTACTTTGGCTCAGTTACTTACCAGTGCGAGCACTAGTCAGGCACCTCCCAGTACACATGATAGAGTAGGTGATAGGGATCCCGATGGTGCTGGGGGTTCAGGCATAGTTATATCTAGAGATGGATTAGGTGCCCTTGCTGGGTCATGAGACAGATTGGGATCCATGATATCTTGATATTGCAGTGATGATGTACCATATGTATTTTTTGATCAGAACTTTGATGTATGGATCATTTGTTGATGTACCTTTGATGTACTAGTATATGTGATAGACATTGATGATGGACATTTATCTATGATGATCTTTGATTCCTCCTTTGATGATGTTGTTATGAGATTTCCTTTTATGCTTATCTACATGTTTCTGTGATGCATTTATTTCTATAATGCGATGGATGCAATGTCTTAGAGTAGGACATAGATAAATGGATGCAAATGATGTTAATGCAACTTCTTTCTATATGCTTTTATGATTTAAGTATGATGTAGGGATTATACAATGCAATGATATGGATGCAATACTTAGTGCAATGATAAATGAATACAACTATCTTTTTTATTTTTTGGATGTATGCAATTTAATTTATGATGTGCAATTCTAAATGATGTGGATAAATGAATAATGATTAATGTTTCTTTTCTTTTCTTTTCACTTGATATGAATATATAATTAATAATGATTAACAATTTATGAATGCAAAGGAAAAACTCATATTGATGACTTGAAATCATTAAATTGATGAAGTATTGTCAACTTTTATCCCCCCCTTGTTCTTGGAAAAGTGCTAGAAAGACAAGCCATTTCAAAACTAATTTGGAGAATGCAATTAAATCTAACATGAAGATGCAATTAATCTAACATGAAGATGCAATACAACTAATTGTCCTTGAGGTTTGTGAAAGAAATGAAAACTAAGATATATTTTCATCATAGAGCATTGTGGAACTAGGAGTCGATACAATCCTTACTGGTGCCACTGCGACCATAAGAATATGAATATGACTTTCTCTCATGTGGTAACCCCTTCTATGAAACCAAGTACAACCCTCACTAGTTGAATGACCAACTATGGGAGTATGAATACCGGTTTGATCGAATTCAATGTTGCAAGTGGATGGTGGTATTAAGATATGGAAAATCTAAATAGCCAAGATATCCTTTTGCGTGAACAAACAAAGGTTAACTCTCATTCCTATATGAATATCCTCGATGGTTCTTTGATGACCATGCCCTTAGACTGATTCACACAAGTTAAAGGGTCTTCCTTAAAACATTCACTCATAAGCTTAAGAAAACATCACGTCTATATCATTGCCAATCTAGTCAAAACATCATTGATTAGCTAAAAAGAACATGACTCAAAAAAGGGTCAATGAAAACTCATCAAAAATTTCCAAGTGTTTGTGAAATGTATCAAGATTTTCAAATTAGAATTCCAGACAATCTGATCATTTAGGGTGTGTCAATTTTTAATCCTGATAAAATAAGTCAATGAAACTCAAGGATCATGTTATGCAATCAAACTGTTTAGGGTTGAACAATGATATTTAGTAAAGGTTCCAAAAATCTCTCTTCTAAATCTGAAAACCTGCTTCTGATGTGTGACCAAGATGTTGCACTATTGAATCTGTTTGGTACCAAAAATCTATGATGCGTGCCCCCAAGTGATAAATGTGACCAATGTGAAACTTAGGGTGAATGAACCTAGAATGAAACAAAAATGCAGCTCTGAGACTTTATTAGCACGATGCACAAATGACGGATGCAATGAGGATATGGACAAATGAGATGATGAAATGTAATATGTGCAAATGCAACTAGGAAAGACCTAAGGGACAAAAGGTGCCTGTTTCTAGGTTTTCACCTCTTGGAATTATTGCTCTTTTATCTCTTTTTTTCTTTTTTTGCTACCAAGGTGCCTATTGCTAGGTTTTCACCAAGGTACTTTTTCTCTTTTTCAAATGTTTTGGGTTTTGGAACTTTCTAATTTTTTTTTTGTATTTTGATCTTTTCTCATTTTTTTGGTATTTTTGAATTTTTCCATGTACAAAGGTGATGCTAACTCATCTGATACTCTCAACTTATACTCTTTCTTCTGATACTCTTTCCTCGAATTAGGTGTGCAACCTCTTAAGATGAATTCTATTGATAGGTTCTTGCAATTCATCACCATCACAATCGGCCAATTTGTAGGTCCCCATTCCAAATGAAGAAACAATAACAAAAGGACCCAGCCAATTTTCTTCCCACTTTCCTTTCTTTTCTCTATCAGCTTGATTTTTTGGATTTTCTCTCAATACTAGATCTCCTACTTGAAAGGTTCTTAGTTTAATATGCTTGTTATAGTTCCTTGAAATTCAATTCTGATACACTTTCAAATGATCATAGGCTTGAGTTTGATGTTCCTCCAACATTTCCAATTGTTGAAGGTGGGCAACTCTATAATCTTCATCCATGATTAATCCATGCAATGAGACTCTTAGGGATGGTATTTCAACTTCTAAAGGTAGAACAACTTTGGCCCCATAAACCAATGAAAAAGGTGTAGCTCCTGTCGAGGTTCGAATACTAGTTCTATAGGCCCACAATGCTGGATTGATTTGAAGATGCCAATCTTTTCCTGACTTATCGACGGATCTCTTAAGAATTTTAAGGATGTTCTTGTTGGTAGCTTATGCTTTTCCATTACCTTGGGGATAGTAAATGGATGAAGAGTGATGTGTAATATGGAATGTGTCACAAAGTTCATCAACATTTTTGTTCTTAAACTATTTTCCATTATCTGTGATGATGGCGCAAGGAATGTCATATCTACAAATGATATGATTTATGATAAACATGGAAATTTTCTTCCTTGCTACAGTTGATAAAGGGACAGCCTCAACCCATTTAGTGAAGTACTCTGTTGTCGTGATTATATACTTGTGTCCATTTAAAGAAGGTGGATAAATCATGCCAATCAAATCAAAGCCCCATTGATAGAATGGCCATGGTGTGACAAAAGGGTGTAACTCTTGTGCTGGTGCATAGATCATGTCTCCATGGTATTGACATTTTGCACAAATTTTGACATATTGACAAGCATCTCTTTCTAAGGTTTTCCAAAAGTACCCCATACGTAGGATTTTCTTAGCTAGGTTAAAACCACTCGAATGTGACACACAAATCCCCTCGTGGACGTCTTTTAAAGCTAATTTGGATTCATCTTCCTCTAGACATCTAAGGAGTGTTCTGTCAAGACCTTTACGATACAATGTGTCAGAAAGAATAGTATAACGGGCCACTTGTCTTATGAAATTTCACTTTTGAGCATGGGTTTGGTCTTTTGGGTAGGCATCGATGGGTCCATACCATGGTGATTCATGTCCATTTAAAAGGGCAATAATTTGGGTATCAGGTAGGTCAAATGTTGGTTTAACCAATTCCTCCACCAAGAACTCATACTTTTCATTTTGTTCAGGCATTTGAAGTAAAGATGCCAAAGTAGCCATCGCATCCGCTGCTCTATTCTTGTCTCTTGGAATTTGTTCAAAATTAATCAAAGCAAAGTACTTTTTCCAATCATCCACCAATTTCTTGTAAGGCATCAATTTTTCATCCTTAGTATTTTATTCATCATTAATTTGATTAATGACTAATTGAAAGTCTCCATAGACTTGTAATTTGGTGACATTCCATTCCAAGGCCATCTTGATTCCTACAACCAAAGCTTCATACTCTGATATGTTATTGGTGCAAGGGAACAATAACTTGTAAGATTTTGGGATTGTATAACCTTGTGGTGTAATCAAAAGAATGCCTGCTCCACTACCATTTTGGGTGTAAGATCCATCAAAGTATAATGTTCATGTCTTAGCTTCTACATTCACAATTTCAAAATCTTGAAACTCCACTTACATAGGATGTGTAGATTCTTGAGGATATTCAGCCAATTGATCGGCTATAACTTGACCTTTGATTGCTTTCCTATCAACATATTCAATGTTTAATTCACTAAGTACCATTACCCACTTTGTAATCCTTCCAGTTAAAGCTATTTTACTAAGTAAGTATTTTAAGGGATCAATCTTGGCTATGAACTTCACCTTATGCAACAACATATAATGTCTTAACTTTTGAGAGGCAAATACCACTGCTAGGCAAGCCCTTTCCATGAAGCTATAGTTTAACTCATATTTGATCAATGTTCTACTCAAGTAGTAGATATCCCTTTCTTTTCCTTCATCATCCTCTTGTGCCAATAAGACTCCTAAAGATTTTTCTGTTGCTGAAATATAGAGTAACAAAGGTTTTCCTTGAATAGGTGACATCAAGATAGGTGGATTCATTAAGAATGTTTTCAACAATGTAAAGGCTTATCACACTCCTCATCCCATGTGAAGATGGTGTCTTTATGTAGTAATCTGGTGAACAAATGGCATTTTTCCACCAATTGAGAAATGAACCTTCTTATAGATTGAAGCCTTCCTTGAAGCAACCTCATTTGACTAATATTCTTTGGAATGTCCATGTCCATTATTTCTTATACCTTTTCAGGATCTACTTCAATGCCTTTTGCTGAAACAATGTATCCTAGGAGTTTTACAGATTGTACCCCAAAAGCACATTTCTTTGGGTTGAGTCTCACTTTGAATTGTTCTAGCCGTGTAAAAATCTTGTCAAGTATGGATAAATGATCTTTTATTTTATGTGACTTAGCTAGAATTTCATCCACATAATCTTCCATAAAGGTGTGCATCATGTCATGGAAAATGGTAGTCATTACTCTTTGATAAGTGGCTCCGGCATTTTTGAGACTGAAGGGAATTACATTCCAAAAAAAAGTGCCCCATGGGCATGTAAAGGTCATCTTCTCTTGGTCCTTAGGTGCAATTTGAATTTGATTATACCCATTAAATCCATCCATAAATGAAAATTTAGAATGACCTACAATGAGATCCACAATAGCATCAATGCTAGGTAATGGAAAGTCATCTTTTGGACAAGCAAGGTTTAAATCTCTAAAATCTGTGCAAACTCTTATGGTTTTATCATGGTTGGTAACCAGTACAATGTTGGAGATCCATTTGGCATATGCAATTGCTCTTATAAATCCTGCCTTGAGTAATTTCTCCAATTCTGCTTTGACTAAAAGGGCTACATATGGATGCATTTTTCTCAACTTCTGCTAGACGGGCTTAACCCCTAGTTTCACATTTAAATGATGCATTATGAAACTTGGATCTAATTCAGGCATGTCAATATATGACCATGCAAAGTTGATTTGTTTTTCTTGAAAGAATGCAATGAATTCTTCTCTCTCCAAGGGACTCAAAGATGTTGCCAAGTGAATGAATTTAAGATCCTCTTTTGTTCCAATGTTAACCTTTTTTGTGGGTTCAATAAGTATAGGTGATCTTTCATCTTCATGAGATGGTAAGGTGTCCAACCTCTCTCCCTTAGGTTCCATAGTTGGGTTTTCACCTTTGGAAACATCCTTTATTTTTACTTTTTTGGGGTCTAGCACTGCCACATGGTGGTTTTCACCACTAGACCTTCTCATTTTTTTGTATATTTTCTCTTCATTTTTTGGATTAAGAGGTTGAACACCTGCCCCTATCATCATGTTTGGAGTAAATTCATTGGTGGAAGAATTGGGTTCAACCGCATTGAGGTATAAGGCCATTGCATTGTCATTTGGAAAGTAGAGTAAGTCATTTGTCTCGGAAAGATCCCAATCAATAAGTTCAGGGTGCATTAAGGACAAGGATTCATTGGATGGGTTTTCATTTGAAGGAGTTAAGGACATGACTTCATTTGATGGTTCATACATTGTATCATCATGGTGTATGACATGTGCTTCTTCAAGATGGTCCATGGAAGAAGGATCAAAATCCTCTTCATTAGAGTCCTCTAAGATTTCTATGGGAAAGAAAGCATGTGGATTAAATACTAGGTTAGAATATCCCACCCAAAAAGGTACCCAAGGTTCACCTACCCATTGAGTGAAAAGAGGTGCTTGTTCTACATTGACTTGTTGAGGTTCACTTGATGTTTGAGTTGAATTCGAACTTTGAGTTACATGTTCTTGATTCTCAACTTTAGCAGGATTTGCATAAGTGTGAATGGTATCAACCTCTATGTCATGAAAAGATTCTTCAGACAAGGAATCCCACTCATAATCCATAGAATCATCTTCACTTTCAGAACCTACCATATGGATATGTGCACGAAAATC
>MU224764.1:115921-127948 GCA_018584345.1 Thuja plicata
GTATGCTCCAGATAGAGAGAAAACAGTGAGAAGGGCCCAAAAATGCTCCAAAAAGCTAGAATAAGCCCCTGGGGCTAAAAAAAAGGAGCCCCCGGGCGCATGGCGCGCTCAGGCAGCTGGGCCGTAGCCTCTGGTCCCTCATACGACCGGCCGCTAGGCTAAAATGCCCGCGGGGGCTAGCAGAAATGGTCGTCGGTGGCTAAATAAAACTGCGCCACCAGCCGAGCGGTGGCCGGAGGCGGGGTTGGCCGAGGCGGAGCGGAGGCCGCGGGGGCCGGAGCGGCGGGGCGGGCCAAGAGGCGGGGGCGGCCGGGCGACGGGGGCCGCGGAGCAGCTGCGGGCAGCAGCGCGGAGGCGGAGTGGCCGCAGGGGCGGCGCGGAGGCCGCAGGCGGAGCGAGGGTGGCGCGCTGGCGGCGCAACCAGAAAAATGCCCAAACAAGCCAAAAACCATTAAAAAATGGTTTTTTTTTTAAAACATGTCGTACGACCCTCGAAGGCCACAAAAATTCTCCCAGAGGCTCCGGTGTCCAAATTGGACAAGCCTTATATGGATTCTAGGGTTTTTGGGCCTTCTGGACGCAACCGTGAGGTTGATTTTGGTCCAAAGTGCCTCAAAAAATAGAGACCCCCCAGAATCAATAAAAAATGCCAAAAAAGACTAGCGATCTTCAAACCCCTGAACTGCAATAAGCTTGCTTCAAAAAGACCAGAACAACGAGCAGTAGGAGAGCTCTGATACCATGTTGGATTTGATAAAAGCAAATCCTCCCAAGATCACCTGGATGCAAACCTGTTACAAGAAAGAAGCAAAAGACAGAAGAGAGAAGAGAAACTATGGCGGCCAGAAGGCCAGAGACTGGAAATCCATGTTGACAGAATAAAACTTCTATTAACAACAATACTGAATACGGTACAATCTCGGTAATAAAATACAAAGCGGTGATTCCTTATAAAGGATACCGAAACCCTAAAAGGGAAACCCTAAAGAAATAGAAACTGCCTAAGTGAAACTTAAGCAAAGAGTAGATAGACTAATAATTAAATGAATTAATTATTAGCTAAACTAAGACTACTCTAACACCAACACCCCCATGTAATGACATAAAACCTTCACAAATGATCAGTTGCACCCATCAAATAAAAGGATTACATTACTTTATATATTGCTTCAATTTCTATTATAATAAAAGGATATATTGCATCACTTTATATTGTAATAATGGTTCATGTAGTGGAATTCCACATGATAACATTATGTGCACATTATAATGAACACTTATCACAATATCATAGAAAACTAAAGGAATACACAACTCTTGTTTTTTCCAACTAGGGTACATGAGGGACATCGCCAATAGATTATGTCACTGAGTGTTCTGACATGTTGAGAGGAAAAATGAGACTATGACTAGGATAAACCCACCCAACCATATGTGATTGCGATATCAGTTCATGTCCACAATGAACAAAATGTGATATAGGCTACCTAGTAACTTTGCATTGAGTGTGTTTGACAATTCTAGCATGAACAAAAAAATTGTTTCCCTACAAAAATGACTCTAATTCTTCAAAAACCAAGATAGGTTATTGTATAGGGTCCTAACATAAACCCTATAAGTTCAAACATATTGTGCATAGGTGCCATGGTTTTCGAGAAACAATCTGTCAAAGTTTGACAATTTTATGCACTTAGCGCACACAAGGGACATCACTAGTAGGGTATGTTGTTGAGAGTTCCAACATGTCAAGCAGAAAAATGGGATCATGCATGGGGTAAAACCATCCAACCAAACATGATTGTGATGTTAGTTCATGGCCACGACAAACAAAACACGATATAGGCTACCTAAAAACTTTGCACTAAGTGCATTTGAAAATTTAAGCATGAACATAAAAATTGATGTCCTACAGAAAATGAATCCAAGTCTTCAAAAAATAAGATAGGTTATTCTAGAGGGGCCTAAAAAAACCTATAGGTTCAAACAGATCATATGAAGGTGCCACAATTTATGAGAAACATTCCATCAAAGTTCAATGACTTTATGGGCTTAAGGCACACAAGGGACATCATTGGTAAGGTATGTTGTTGAGTGTTCCAGCATGTCAAGAGGAAATGAGACCATTCCTAGGGTAAACCAACCCAACTAGATGTGATTGATGTGTCGGTCATGTCCATGAGAAACATAATGTGATATAGGCTATCTAGAAACTTTGCGCTAAGTACATTTGACAATTTTTGCACGAACAAAAAATTTGATGCCCTACAAAAATGAATCTAAGTCTTCAAAAATAGAGATAGGTTATTGTAGAGTGGACTTACAAGACCCTATTTGTTCAAACGGATCATGTGCAGGTCCCACAATTTGCAATAAATAGTCTGTCAAATTTTGACAGTTTTATGCACTTAGGGCACACAAGGGACATCGTTGGTAGGGTATGTTGCTGAGTGTTATTGAATGTTGAAAATAAAAATGGGACCATGCCTAGGGTAAAAACCACCCAACTAGATGCAATTGTGATGTCAGTTTGTAGCCACGATGAATAGAACACAATATAGGCTACCTAGAAACTTTACACTAAGTGCATCTGGTAGTTTTTGCATGAACAACAAAAATTCATGCCCTACAAAAATGACTCAGAGTCTTCAAAAACTAGGACAATTTATTGTAGAGGTCCTAACATGACCCTATAGGTTCAAACAGATCATGTGCAGGTGCCATAATTTGTGAGAAATAGTCCATCAAAGTTTGATAATTTTATGGACTTATGGCACACACAAGACATCACTTATAGGGTCTGCCACTGAGTATTTTGGCATGTCAAGAGGAAAAATGGGACCATGCCTAGGGTAAACCCACCCAATCAAATGCGATCATGGTGTCAGTTCATGACCATTGCAAACATAACAAGATATAGACTACCTAGCAACTTTTCATTTAGTGCATTTAACAATTTTAGCATGAACATAAAAATTGACACCCTACAAAAATGACTCTAAGTCTTCAAAAAATGAGACAATTTATTGTAAAGGGGCTAACATGACCTATTTGTTCAAATAGATCATGTGTAGGTGCCACAATTTGTGAAAAATAGTCTATCAAAGTTTGACTATTTTATGCACTTAGGACACACAAGGGACATCACCGGTAGGGTATGTCGCTAAGCATTCTAGCATGTCAAGAAAAAAAATGGGACCATGCCTAGGGTAAACCCACCAAATAGAACACGATCACAATGTCAATTCATGCCCATGACAAACAAAATGTGATATATGCTACCTAACAACTATGCACTAAGTGCATCTGACAATTTTTACATGAACAAAAAATTGATGCCATACAAAAATGACTAGGAGTCTTCAAAAATAAAGATAGGTTATTATAGATGGGTCCAACATGACCCTTTAAGTTCAAATAGATCATGCGCATGTGCCATGATTTGTGATAAATAGTCCATCAAAATTTGACATTTTATGGACTTAGGGCACACAAGGGACATCATCGGTTGGGTATGCTACTGAGCATTCTAGCGTGTTCAAAGGAAAAATTAGACCATCAATACATTAAAACAACCCAAATGGAAGAGATAATAGTGTCGGTTTGTACCCATGATGAAAAAAACATGATATAGGCTACCTAGTAACTTTGCACTGAGTGCATTTGACAATTTTTACACGAACAAAAAAATTGATGCTCTACAAAAACAACTCTGGGTCTTAAAAAACTAAGACAAGTTATTGTAAAGGGGCCTAAAATGAACCTAGTCTTGGCAAGTGATCAATTCTGTAAATTTGATTCACTTTTTGGTTGTTATTTATGGAAACACATCTGGTTTTCAGATCGATTCCTATAAAGATACATTTTTCTGATTCAGAAATCGACTAAGTATAGAAGCAGAGTTACAAAAGTATTTTGAATATCGAAGATCGAGATAGATGAATTAGGGAAAGAGAGATTAGAGGAAGACATTATGGGGTATGTATGACCTCTACCTAAGATCAATTTGGTTTTGGTTATGTCTACGATGAGTTAGAAAGAATTAAAGACAGACAGACTGTAGTAGAACAACGATACAGAGCAGTTGGACAATAGCAAAGATTGAGGGAGTATGACTTGGACTCCAGGAAATTGAAGTTGGATTTTGGTTGTTGATAACCTACACATTGACTATACAAGAGCGCCAAATACATATTTGATATTTACTATATTAAATGTATTTTTTATTGAAGGCTGACTTTGTAATATTCATATTGGGAGCCGACTTTGTAAAGTTGTGAGATATATATGTAAGATCTTTTTTATAAAGATATGAGGTTATTGATGGTTAGTTGGATGAGTATGTTGAGTGAATAGTAGATCAGAGAATGACAGAGATCATTGATGAACTATAAATTAAATATCTAAGCACTAGTGTTGCTTGTTTTTTCATGACTGAGAACACTTTGTAAAAAAGGTGGAAGAAAGGTATTTACATCATCTATCCATAGATGCACCTATTATTTTTTATGGTCTAGATCAACCTAGGTACAAATTTAAGAAACATCCATTTAAGTCACATGAAGAGGATCCAGAAGGAGCATTTTCTCAAACCCTTGATGGTGTATTACATGTAGAAGATATTAGGGCTTACATACATTGTAAGTATGATATACTGGGAATTGATGATATATCAACTAAGATGGAGTATATGACTAATAATGGAATCATGAAAGAAGAATATAAACACATTGATCAGTTAAGCATAATGAAGATTCTGGACTTATGCGAATGAGATGAAGATGAATGGTGTAAGATATTGTTGAGCAGGGTTCATGATCAACTCATTTGGATAGGTGATCAACCTGTAAAGATCTTTAGTGACCTAATTCATGAAATCATTGGACTAGACAACATCGAAATCATCCCTATTGCAGAGAAACATGTAATGAAATAATTTGAAACCCTAACTCATTCTAAATGGGACAGGCGGGCAATGATAGTGAATGACATCTTTTAGTAAGATGTGAGATTGATTTCTATGATACTTGGATACAAATTATACTATAGTAGTAGACCTAACTCAGTATCTGTAGGAGTAATCATGATGGCATGGATAATGGTGAAGGAAAATGTGAAATATAACCTATGCGAAGTTCTGGCACAAAAATTCTTGAAAATGTGAAGCTAGTGAAGAAGGACAGAACTAAGACCTTCAAATTTGGTTCATTATTGATGCATGTGTTTATTGATATTGAGCACAAATTTCCTAGCTTACATCCTAGTGGTTGGAAATCTGGGATACCTACTGGTATTTTAATCTCACAAAGCTACAAGAGACAAAATACTACTTGGGTTGATGGTGAACTATTTGGTATGATCAAGATACTATAGAGATAGATGAAGAATAGGTACATGATACATGCAGATATTGTTGAAAAGTACAAGGATATAATATGTTTCATGGTTGAAATTGATTGTGTATGTTTTGAAGTAGTCACACCTAGAAAGAAATGGTGTTATCCCATGGTTTATGAAGTAAGTTCTGAGGTACTTACCATGCAAGTAGAACATATTCTTGCATCAATAGTTGATCCATTAGAAGAAAGATGGGGAACATATGAGGAGAAATTAGAAAAGGAGAGAGAAGAACAGACTAGAGGTCTGAGGAAAAGAAAAATTGAAAACCATATACATGAATGTGGTGTAAAGGCTGGGTTGACAGAAGAAGTGAAAGAAGTGAAAAATAAGATGACAAGTAGATCTCTTGGACTAGCAAGTGGAAGTAATGTAGCTTGTCCCACTCCTGAGGTAGTTATGGTAGACAGTCCACCTCCTCCATCACAACAAACATCATAAATAAAGAACATCACTCCTAGAGTGACTAGATCAAGCATGCAGACATACCTAAAGAGCAGAGCACAATAAGAGAAGAGAAGAAAGCAGAGAAGAACATATGGAAGCCTGACATTAAAATGATAGAGAAGAGAGCAATAGAACAAGGTAAACTAGTCACAATTGACAAATACTATGACAGGTATGAAGATTCAGACAAACTTAATATTGAAGACATTGTGATTGAACATTTACTCACTTTCAAAAAGACTCTTTTATAAATCGAAGGAAGTATACCTATAGACCTATATGGGAGATTGGAGACAAGAAAACACTTAGCATAGATTGAAGATGATACAATCAGGAATTAGGAAATTAATAACATGCTTCCTGTAATATTCATACAAGAAAGGGATAGAATATACAAGGAATTAAAACCTTTGCTAAGGACCAAAGTAAGATTGTTGAAAATCATGGCAAGAAAGTATGATGAAGTCGCTGAGGAAACTTAGAAGGCACTAGAGAGGATATTGATGAATACTACTTCTGACAAGTCCCCACCTCCTAAGACCAATTTGCCTACACAATTAGGAATGGGAGAAAGATCAAAACCAACAGAGACAAATGTTGAGGAAAGCGAAGTAGATCCACCACTAGATTTCTATGTTTCTAGTCTGGCAGTGACTCTTGACACTTCACAAGATGAAAAGGACCCCTTTGTAGGGAATGTGGACACCCCTATAGTAGATGAAGCTGAACAGAAAGAGGAAGTAGAGCAGAAATAGGAAGAATAATAGAAGACAAAACAAAAAGAGGATGAAAAGAAAGAGGTAAACTCATCATCTATCTCATTTTTGGCAAGAAGTGATGCAAATGTTGATAGTATGGATGAAGTTGATTTGGTCAAATTGGCATTTACTGCATTGAACAAAGCTAAGGAAAGATCAGAACAGAAAGGATACAAAAAGGATAAAGTAATTATAAGAGCAATTGATGCCGTGAAAAAATTGCTTCCAGTACCTATTGTTTTCCAGCACAAAGATGACATTGAAAATCTGATAATAACACTTGATGAATTTGATGGGCACTATGAGAATTTGATAAAGATTGCAGAGGAGAAGGCAAAGATCAAATATTCAGAGAAGTTAGCAGAAGTTTTTAGGTCTATCACATGGGACTTAGGCATTGTGAAAACTTGTTTGACAAATGCAAAGAGCTACATTGGACTTGGGAGAAAATTGTTTAGCTATTGCATGAATCCTATTAGGCATGTTCAGAAAGTGGAAGATATTATTTCCAAAGAGAGGGAAACTCTAAACAGTATAATGGACGACTGTGAAACATCTTCACAATCTACAACAGAGCTAGACAAGGAATTCACAATAATTTTGGCTAAACTCAGTGTATTGGATAATGAAAAAGGGAGAGTATTGACAAGATTTAATTTGCTAAAGAGCTTTATCACTCCTAAGCTATCCATACTTGAGGTTCATCTCTCAGACTTCGAGAAAGTGGCAGATTAACTGACTAAATCTATTCCCACAGAATTGAAAGAAGCTAAGACCACATCATTTGCACTGAATGGCTTAATTTGTATTAGCCAAATATTATTCAAAACATGGAATGCAGAAGTGAAGATCTTGGAAGATTCCTTTCAAGACATTCTGAAATAGGTGAGCAAGCACTAAATCTTATTATTTTGTATGCACCTTTGTCATTGTTGTCAAAGGGGGACAAGAGAGAAGAAAAATATATATATGGGAGAAGAGAGAAGGAAAAAAATATATGGGAGAAGAGACAAGAAGAGGAAGGAGAGAATATAGAGAAGACAGTTTTGTTATCTAACACTTATTCATTTTTTTGTTAAGTGTTTCCATCAATGCCAAAGGGAGAGATTGTTGGCAAGTGATCAATTCTATAAATGTGATTCACTTTTTGGTTGTCATTTATGGAAACACATCTAGCTTTCAGATCAATTCCTATAAAGATAAGTTTTTCTGATTCATAAATTGACTAAGTATAGAAGCAGAGTTACAAAAGTATTTTGGATATCGAAGATCGAGATCAATGAATTAGGGAAAATGAGCTTAGAGGAAGATAGTATGGGGTATGTATGACCTCCACCTAAGATCAATTTGGTTTTGGTTATGTCTACGGTAAGTTAGAAAGAATTGAAGACAGACATACTACAACATAACAACGATACAGAGCAGTTGGACAGTAGCAAAGATTGAGGGAGTATGACTTGGACTCCAAGAAATCGAAGTTGGATTTTGGTTGTTGATAACCTACACATTGACTATGCAAGAGCATCAACTACACATTTGATATTGACTATATTAAATGTATTTTGTATTGAACATGTCGACTTTGTAATGTTTTTAATATTCATATTGGGAGCCGAATTTGTAAAGTTGTGAGATATATATGTATGATCTTTTTGATATAGATACGAGGTTATTGATGGTTAGTTGGATGAGTATGTTGAGCAAATAGCAGAGCAGAGAATGACAAAGATCGTTGATGAACTATAAAGGAACTATCTAAGCACTAGTGTTGCTTGTTTTGTTCATCACTGAGAACACTTTGTAAACTGAATTACTTTGTAAGAGTTGTAAGCTTAGTTGGCCCCTAACATGGTGTTGTGAACCTTTAACAGGGTTGTAATTCCTTTAACAAGGAAATGTGCTGCATAGTATTCAACTCCTAATAGGTCTAGGTCTCCTAACAGGGACATTATACTTTAGTAAATGCTTGTGGGTACCATCCCCACTGGGTTTTTCCCTTGGCTAGGGTTTCCTCGAAAACAAAATATGGTGTTATGAGTACTGTGTCATTTGATTATGTTCTTTTCTTTGCTGCAAGTTTATGGTTAATGTTTAAATGGTTGAAGAATTTGATAAAGTGCTATAATACTGATTCACCCCCCCTCTCAGTATTATCCAAAGGCAAAATTAGACCATTAATACATTAAAACAACCAAAACGGAAGATATCACAGTGTCGGTTTGTGGCCACAATGAACAAAACATGATATAGGCTACCTAGTAACTTTGCACTAAGTGCATCTGACAATTTTTACATGAACAAAAAAATTGATGCTCTACAAAAACAACTCTGAGTCTTAAAAAACCAAGACAAGTTATTGTAGAGGGGGCTAACATGACCCTAGTTGTTCAAATGGATTATGTACAGGTGCAACAGTTTGGCAGGAACATTCTGTCAAACTTTGACGATTTTATGCACTTAGGGCACACAAGGAACATCATCAGTAGGGTATGCAACTGAGCATTCTGGAATGTCGAGAGGAAAAATGGGACAATGCATAGGGTAAACCCACCCAATTGAGTGTGATCATAGTATCAATTTGTGCCCATGATGAACAAAACATGATATAGGCTACCTAAAAACTTTGCATTCAGTGCACCTGATAATTTTTGCATGAACAAAAAAATTGATTCCCTACAAAAATGACTTCGAGTCTTCAAAAAATGAGACAGGTTATTATAGAGGGTCCTAAAATGACCCTATAGGTTCAATAAAATTGTGTGTAGGTGTCACTATTTGTGAGAAATAGTTCATCAAAGTTTGATGGTTTTATGGACTTAGGGCACACAACNTACAAAAATGACTTCGAGTCTTCAAAAAATGAGACAGGTTATTATAGAGGGTCCTAAAATGACCCTATAGGTTCAAGAAAATTGTGTGTAGGTGTCACTATTTGTGAGAAATAGTTCATCAAAGTTTGATGGTTTTATGGACTTAGGGCACACAACGGACATCGTTGGTAGGGTATATCGTTGAGCGTTTCGACATGTCAAGAGGAAAAATGTGACCACGCATAGGGTAAAACCACCCAATTGGACACGATCGTGGTTTCATTTTGTGCCCACGATGAATAGAACATGATATAGGCTACCTAGTAACTTTGCACTAAGTGCATCTCACAATTTTTGCATGAACAAAAAAATTGACGCCCTACAAAAATGACTCTGAATCTTAAAAAATTGAGAAAAATTATATTAGAGGGTCCTAACATGACCCATTTGTTCAAACAAATTATGTGTAGGTATCATGGTTTGCGAGAAAGAATCTGTCAAAGTTTGACAATTTATGCACTTAGGGCACACAAGGGAGATCGTTGATAGGGTATGCACCTTAGCCTTCTGGCATGTCAAGGGGGAAAATGAGACCATGAGTAGGGTAAACCCATCTTATCAGTCTTAGTTTTGATTCATGCCCATAATGAACAAAACATGATATAGGCTACCTAGCAACTTTGCACTGAGTGCATCTGACAATTTTAGCATGAATAGAAAAATTGTTGTCCTACAAAAATGACTCAGAGTCTTCAAAAACCAAGATAGGTTATTGTAGAGGGGCATAACACGATTCTATTTGTTCAAACAGATCATGCGTAGGTGCCACATTTTGCAATAAATTGTTCATGAAAGTTTGACACTTTTATGCACTTAGGGTACACAAGGGACATCATCAGTATGGTATGTCGTTGAACGTTCCAGTGTCAAAAGGAAAAATGGGACCATGCCTAGGGTAAACCCACCCACCTAGATGTAATCACATTGTGAGTTCATTCCCATGATGAACATAACAATATATAGGCTTCCTTTGATTGGAAAGAAAAGACATTTGGGTGCAAAAAAAAGAACATTGTTCAAAGGGATAGCAAAAGGAAAAGTTCATAGTATGATTGCATTATTTTGATGAATACATCAATCCTTTAGATAAAGATACCTTTATAAAATTTGTGTAAAATATCTTGGTATGTGAAGCAAGTTAAACTCATTATGACTCTCATTAGGCTTGACAATGATGTTGAGAGGATCAAGGGATACAATAGCAAGGTGATTAAAGTATGATCCATGAGCCAAGTCCTTGAAATGTTCCTTCCTATGCATCAAGGGATTGAATTCATCTCCTTCAAAGTAGGATTGGATGGTGGTAAATAAGAAGAAAGTACCATTTAAAATTATACGCTTAATGACTTGCATATCCTTTGTTATAAGATAATCTATGTTCATATTTAAATTTGTTCTTTTTGTTTAAAACATGGGGATAAATATCTTAATTAGCAATTTTCACTCATTTTGAGTCCTTGTTTGTATTCTAGTAAGATAGTAAACATGTTTTCAGTCTAGTAAGATAAATAATCATTTAAAAGTATATGCCAAATGACTTTCACAAAATGAACAAATTGGATTACATTTCAATTGTAAATATTTAAGTTTTGAAGTACCAAGACATGCACATAATGAACAAATTGGATCACATTTAAATTGCAAATATTTAAGTTTTTAAGTACAAAAATAGGCACACAATGAACAAATTGGACCAAATATCAACTTTCATATATATAAAAATGAACAATAATTGTATATATATACAAAAATGGCATAAATGCCAAGTCAATAATAGAGTTACAAAACTATGACACGTGCCATGTCAAGTTAAATATATAAAATAAAAATATTAAATATATACATGAATTGGTCCTTCAATGACCACAACTAGCACTATATGTTTCTATCAAATTCTATGGTTGTGGTGGATCATCAAAATAGAGCCTCTTCAAAGTAGTACATGGCTCTGTAGATGGTTGCACAACAACAATTCAAATTCTGAATCAAATTACTTTTGTCAAAAATAGATTAGAGTTATCAAAATAACTAAACATTGAACTGTAATTTATTTGCAATTGAATTGTTGATTACCTCATGCATTTCTCCCGCTCTTGGGTTGTGTAGTAAAGGTGATGGAACCCTTCTTAGATTATTCTCCTATACTCGTAGGAGGCACTATCACTTAAGAAACAACTATAATTATTTCCTATATTATAAATGATAAGAAATGTTATAATCATAGAGGAATCAATTAGGGATTTCATACAAATAAGAATGAAATCCAAGAGTTGAGAAGAGCTCATTTCAACTAAGAAGAGCAGATGAATGTGAAGATGAAGATGTTACATAGTCGAAGTTGATGCAAAACTAGAAGATAATGAAGAAAAACATAAACAACTTTGATTGTTACAATCCATAGACACACATACCTCTTCCCTCTGTTGTGGTGGACCCCCTCTTTGACGATCGCGACTCCTAATGAAATGAAATGGTAGAGGACTTGTGAAAATTTTCAAAGGGGATTGTAATAGGTAAAATACAATTAATACAAGTTAATAACATATATAGTTGAGAAA
>MU224764.1:128390-147145 GCA_018584345.1 Thuja plicata
AGTACTGAAGATAAAGTTAACTGAGTGAAGATAAGCTACTCTACCGAGTTACTTAATGGATTGTAAAGCGATAAGGATGCATTTAATATAGTGACACAGTGTTAATTGTGATTCTACAATGCACGTTGATGAGTTTCTTACATGATCAATGATCAAAATAATTCAAAGAGAATATAGGAGAAGCAGATTAAGTGGTTAATCAAAGATTTCTATTTCCAAGAAAAACATCAAGTACCGAGGTAAAAGTGACACGGTCACCAAGCGGAAAAGCAGATCTAACGGTCAAAATAATTTATCAATGACCTAATGCATAAGATTAAGAGGCAATAAATCTAATACTTAAAGGATGATTTATAGAACATAAGAGTGTGATAGAGACGACAGAGGAAAATGAGTTAGAGTACAAAGAAGATTGTTATTGAAGAACAAAAATTAGAGCAGAGAGCACCGAGCTGATATATTTCTAGAGAAAAGAAAATCCGATCAGTGTTACAGATTGTAATTGAGGTAACACAAGTATTTTAGAGCACATAGAGGCTGATAAACATTTGTAATTGATGCATTATAGTATACATTTGTAAGTTGTTAATACTATTGTATTAAGAGCTAGAAATACCAATGTTGGGTAGATCTTAATAGATCTGATTTATGTAAAACCTTTAACATGGTACATCTCTAAGTGTAGAGATTGTAAAATCCTCAAAATAAGTAGACCTAACAACTCTTTGTATAATCTTAACTGGGTAAGCTATCAAAATGGATAAACTATGTAAGATCTAACTGAGTTTGATCAGCACATAGAGTAACACAAGAATTTCAGAGCACATAGAGTCTGATCAGCATTTGTAATTGATGCATTATAGTAGACATTTGTAAGTTGTTAATACTATTGTATTGAGAGTTAGAAATCCCAATACTGGGTAGATCTTAACTGATCTAATTTATGTAAAAACTTTTACATGGTACATCTCTAAGTGTAGAGATTATAAAATCCTCAAACCAGGTAGACCTAACAAGTCTTTGTATACTCTTAACAGGGTAAGCTATCAAAATGGCTAAACTATGTAAGCTCTAATCGAGCACCCTTTATACTGCAATTAGTGAAGGTTATGGGTGTCATCTCCATTGTAGTTTTGTCCTCTAACCAAGGATTTCTGTGTAAAAAAAATCATGGAGTTATGAGTTCATTTACTTGAATGTTTGCATGTTATGTTTTATGTTTTATTTCAAGTTATTTTAATCGGTAAACAATAGCAACAACATACAGTTTAAGTTATAAAAGTTTTGTGGTACTGATTCACCCCTCCCCTCTCCATCCCAACTTTCCATAATCATTCCAACAATTGGTATCAAAGCTTATACTCTTGAGTTAAAGGGTTTGACCACCTGAGAGTTAAAGATCCTAGTCATATAAATTTTTAGGCAATTTAAAAGACTTGATGGTCTTGAATTCGAATTGGAAGGTGCAAGAGAGTTAATCATTAATCTGAAGAGGAAACTTGAGAGATCTCTAAGGGTTAGATTGAGAATTTATGATGAACTAAAGGTTACACAATAACAAGTTGATACACTTGAAACAACAATTGAAGGAAGTGTTACTGATGAATCCGAGATAGCTATAAAAGAACTATTGGAAAAGAATGCTACACTTACCGAGCAGTTGGACCTAATGAAGATAGATCTTGAAAATAGCATGATAAGAATGACCGAATTGATTGAAGGAAAGAGGATTGCTGAAGATGAAAACAAAATGATAGAAGATGATAAAAGACAAGTTGAAATGAAGCTATTGGAAAAAGATAATGAGATCATGAGAATGACACAAGTTCACTATGACATGGCCAATCAACTTCTGAGTGCAAATCAAGATAACACCAGAAAAGAATTTGAGAATCAAACACTGAAAGCTAAAATTGAAAGAATGGAACAAAGACTAAAAGTTGAGAAAGATGCAAATGCAATACTAAAAAGAAACGAAGAAGCACTGAAATCTCTGGATCAACAATTCAAGAATCAGAAGAAAAGAAATGAAAAAATAGGTATTGGATTCAAATAGGATAGTACCATCAAGAAAGGAGAATCATCAAAAGCACAGAGAGATGAAAGTATTGCATCCCCACCAAGACAAAAGAATCCAAGTTGCAATTACTGTGGGAAGCCTGGACATACTACTAATGTCTGCAGGAGCAGGAAAGGTAAATTACCAAGTACATGGAAGTAGATGTTGTACCATTACAAAGTACTGATCATGTATTGGTACAAGTACAAATCTATTCTACTATGTAGATTGGTACCACTAATGTTACACAAGTTATGGAAAATGAGCCACCAATTGATACATGCAATGTAAATATTGATAATCATGAGGCTAACGAGACCAAACAAAAGATGGATACTGAGTTGGAAACTCCAATCAACATAGAAGGACCAAAGCTGAACACACCAATGACCGACACATCACATGTTCATAATGATCCCAAGCTACAAGATACATAGAAAGAAATGTTGCGGTAATCAAATAAAATAGGAAAGGATACAGAGAAAGAAGAAACTAAACAACAAGAGGAATTTAAAGTAGAGGAGAGCATAGTCTGTCACCACACTAACTCACTAGATGCAACAATGGCATCACATTCTAAACACTCTACTGGAGAGAGAAAATTCAGTGAGACGAAGAAGGGTGAGAAGAGGAAGAAAATCATAGATATGGGTGATACAATCATAATAACAGTAGGAGACCCCAAAAAAATGAAGCCCAAGGAGTTGAATATCTATGCCAAGCTAGTAAGAAGAAAAGATGAACAAGAAAAGATATTGTTGAAGAAGAAAAAGGTTGATATTCTAGAAGATGTGAAAGAAGTTTTCCAGGAGATTGTTCCTGATGTTACCAATGATGAGTCTAAGCCAATACTAGATCAAGTTTGAAATCTAGTCCAACAAATGAAAGGACCAAACAAGGCTATGACTGATTACATGTTGAAGATCCACAAGACATCAATGGAGAAGAAATTGATGGAGGACCTACTGCAGAACATTGCTATAGCGAAGGTAACTCTTTCTGAGTTATGTTCTACAGTTGAAGAAAATTTGCAGTCCATCATTTTGTTATTTAATAAATTCTATATTCTTTCTACATTTACCAAGGACGTTAAGAAGAAGGAGGCAAAAACTGAGAAAGAGATGACTAAGCAACTTGCTAAGATAACTACCGAGCCTAGAGATTTCCATACATGTTACTCAAAGATACATGAACTCATGGGAGTTCATCTCTCATTAAGATGGGAAGAGGACAAGTTCAGACTAGAGTTGCTTGAGCTGCAAGCACTAGTTATTCCCCACATGCAATCAATACAAATACACTTGAAGAAAGGAAAGGAACTAGCAAGTTTTCCAGCGGTTAGCACCCTGGATACTATAGTTGATCTATCAACAGATATAACTGAGAATATTGTGATATTACAGAATCTCTGAGATATTTGGGAGACTATACTAGCTAGATTGCAGTATAGGTATACACATATTTTTGATATTTAAGTTTATTGTTGAGACTTTTTGTCAAAAAAGGGGGAAATATATATAGTTCTGAAAATAAATAAAAAAGAAGCAAATAAAGAATAGAAAATGAGAAAAAGAAGAGAAGAGTTGTACGTATGTTGTATAGAGAGTAAGTGTTGATCTCTAAGTTTTGTTGTATATTAGTTTCATACACTTAGTCATATTCAAGGAAGGTTGACCGGTCATCATTACAACCGAGCCATACAACTAAGGCTGAGCAATGTAAATGACTTGTGTAATTTTATGTATAGAACGAGTAGTAGTTACTGTCGAGCAAGTTAGTGGTCACCGAGTACTCAATAGTTTATGAGTAGAATGATTGTCAAGTTTCATAGAATAGTTAGTGTTGAGTGACAACATATGGTTATGTTGAGTGAGACAGTATTGACTGAGCACCAGATTTTTCCTATGCTGAGTAAGACAATTTTTGTATATGTGTTTGGAATGGCACAAACACTAAGGTAAATCATTTTGGATGACTTCTATGAAGCATTTAATGATCATGCACAAATATTTAGTCCATTAATTACATGTTATTTTTGAGATCATGGATCCCTATGCAAGTCATGCTACTAATCAAAATTAGAGATGCCTAAGCAGCAAAAGGTGATGAATCTAGATCATTGATCTTGATCTGGATGTTTCATCACTGATCTCTATATGGAATGCTTCAAAACCTAATATGTGTGTGTGTGTGTGTGCATGTGAGTATATGTATGTGTGGATGCATATGTGAAGAGTAGAGATCATGAGTATATGCATGTTTTGCATATTTGAAGCATTGACCGGACAGACTAACCAAGCNGAATCTAGATCATTGATCTTGATCTGGATGTTTCATCACTGATCTCTATATGGAATGCTTCAAAACCTAATATGTGTGTGTGTGTGTGTGCATGTGAGTATATGTATGTGTGGATGCAGATGTGAAGAGTAGAGATCATGAGTATATGCATGTTTTGCATATTTGAAGCATTGACCGGACAGACTAACCAAGCAGAGCAGTGAAGAGAAGAACAAAGATATATCAGATTGAGAGATCAGTTAAGAATTGGAAAGAGGAGATCTATTATCACAATTTATAGTGCAGACCAAAGGATTAGGTATTGATACATTCTAACAAGTGAATCAGGTTAAATCTCTTAACATAGTGGTCCTAACAGGCCTTTGTAAATCTCTTAACATAGTGCTTACTTTTTGTAAGTTTAAATCCTTTAACAAGGTAGATTGTATAAGTCTGAAATCTACTAATAGGGCAGACCCCTCATAGGGTAGATCATCAGAAGTGATCAAAACCTTGTAGCCCTAATAGGCACACTTTATTACTATAGTAGTGAAGATTTGTGGGTGTCATCCCCACCCAAGTTTTACCTTCAAGAGTTTTTGGGTTACCAAATCTTTGTGTTATGTGTTCATTATGTATATGATTAGATGCTAGATCTTTTACAACATTTCAGTTTATGTTTATGGATACATGGTTGAATCAGTTTTTTTAGAATTGGTAGAAGTTTTATAGATTTGATTCACCCCCCCCCTCTCAGTTATTGCTTTCCCATATTAGACTTCCAACAATTGGTATCAGAGCATTGTTCTCTTAGAAATAGTCAAACCACTTGAGAGTTAAGATCTTGAAAATGGAGGTTTATAAGTTGGGAAAGGTCATTGAGAATCAAAATACTGATATCTAGCTGGCACTGCGGTAGCTTAAGAAAGAAAGAGAAGAATTGAGGAAATCTTTAAAAGCTAGGAAACAATTGGCAACTCAGCTTAATGATACTTCATATAAAGAAGAAGACAATGAAGGTATATTTGACAATGAAGATTCCAAAGAAATTAATGTAGTAATTGCAGATCTATTGGAGAAGAACACCACACTAAAAGAACAAGTCAAAAGTCTGAAGATAGAACAAGAAACTCAATCTATAACACTATGTGAGGTGATTGATCAGAAGAAGAAAGCTGATGAAGAAAAGACAATGATAGAAGAAAACAAGAGACAGATGGCTATTAGACTTGATGAAAGGACTAGTGATGTGAAGAAGCTCACAATTAGTCAGTTGGACATGTTCAACCAGCTTTTATTTGCAAATCAAGAGATACACATAAAAGAAATTGAAATTACATATCTGAGATATGAGAACAATCAACTAAAAAATGAGTTGAGATCTGAAATAGAACTCATTGAGAGGATAAAAAAACCAAATGAAGCCTTGAGATACTTTGAGGGACTAATGAGATCACCAAGAAGGAATAGTGACACCTCTGGACTTGGACATACTGAGCATCAGTCTTCCACTAAAGAAGGAGAATCATCAAAGAGTGGAGAACTGAGAAATGCAAAGCCAAAGAACAACAAACCTACATGTTATCATTGTGGGAAACTAGGTCACACAACAAACATTTTCCAAATCAAGAATGGTAAATCCAATCCTAAACCTAAATTTAATGGATATTGCTTTAACTGTAAGAAGCATGGACATCAAGCACATGAATGCAGGTCAAAGACTAGCAATGCACCTACTTCACCTAGATTCCAATGACATTGTTACAATTGCTAGAAGTTTGATCATAGAACTCAAGATTGCAGATCCAATGCTAAATCCAAATGGACATCCAAGAAATAAGGCAATTCACCGAGGAAAGGTAACACATTTAATTGGGATTACAATACAAGACATAGTTGTCATTATTGCGGTGAATATGGTCATGTTGCAGAAAATTGTATTAATACACACTTTAGAGGTAAATCCAAGAGTTGGATAAATGGAACTATGGTTTGTTATAGTTGTCACAAGATTGGTCATACCAAGAGAGACTGCAAGACCAAAGCCCCAACACCTACTATTGAGAAGATAAGGAATCAGATGAATCTGACATGGAGAAAGAAAGAAGAAGCAAGAAATAGTGGATCTAATGAAGCGGAGATCACCCAATCCAATGGATCAGGTGATCACACTACTTCCAATTAAGAAAAAAGGTATGTAAGGAACTATTTTCCCAAATGCTATATTCTACATCAATTCCTAACATAAGATGCATTAAATTCCATATCTACATAAGTTAAGATGCATTAGGCCAAATTTGAGGCAAGAACTGAGAAAAATAATTGATATTCATAGTTGATGTCGAGCATCAGTGTTAATGTGTATGCCGAGCACCCATATCGACCGAGCTGATATGTCGACCGAGTGTCAGTATTGTCTGAGTCACTATTCTAACCGAGTGATAGTGTGTGATAATCAAGCTATTTCATTCGAGGGCCGAGGACAACTGTTATCCACCTACCACTGCATGATGCATTTATTGAAGACCTAATTCAAACGTTTAAGGGCATATAATGAGTTTAGTCATTCATTTTTCATTTCACAAAGTAATTAAGAGTTTGTAGAGAATTTTGAAGGCGATTCTAAAATAATTTGAGCAGAGTCTAAAAAGATTCCACCTGTGTATCATCGACAAGTGTTGTGAAGGTTGAAGACCCGTTGTTTTTGAGTTACCCAGAATTTGTTTCACAAGCCCTAGTTTGCAGATTTGACAGCCAATTCACCCATTGGTGTGAAGAGACAAGATAAGGAACTAAAGAATTTTCAGCTGGTTAGGAGTGGCGCTTGTACACTGCCTAATTTCTGAGTCATTCCTGAGACTACAGTGAAGGGAGATCTTATGGGAGCCTTGTCATTGATCCCACCTAAGGTACTCATGATCCATGATGTGTGAGATTCTTACATGTGAAAAATCAAAGAATTTGGAGACATTGAATTGAGGAAAGCCTATAGTAAGCTATGTGATAATGGGGCATTGAAAGTTGATCATCAACACATTGCCGACAAAGGGTTAGTTAGTGCCCTCAATTTCCCACGTGATTTCAACATTGAATGGATCAACATAGTGATAAGAAGAACACATGATGTGTGTCTATGGGTAGAGAATGGACCAGTAAAGATCACTAAAGACATCATCCATCGAGTTATTAGTTACCCCACAGTGCAAGGGAAGCGAACTATGTGTTCTCAGAAAAAGGAAGACATTGAGAAGTTCACTCTTTCCTAGTAGAACAAGAGAGGAATGATAATTTATATGATCACATATCCTGAAATTGACTTCGGAGTCAAGGTCATTGCATACAATTTTTACCAATTGAGTAGATTGGATAGTGTCCCATGTGTAGCGGTTGATCAGGCATGGAAAATAGTGAAAAGGGATCATACTTATGATCTTGCCGAGCTACATATGACTCAACTTGCCAATAACCTATCAACAATTAGGAAGGAAAAGAACTCTATGTGTAAGTTTGGATCCTTACTAGTCTGTATATTTTTCTATGTTCAGAATACTTTTCCTACTATAGGAGATGTAGTATGGATTCTGGACCGCAGTCACAGTATAGATTAATGAGTTTATATAGCAGTTAGGAGAGAATTTTGACACTATCATGGGTAATTATTTTATTGAATTCAAGAAAAATATGAGATTAAGGAGCATAATACATGTATCACTAGTTGAGAAGCTTTATGATGACATTTTCTTTCTAGTCGATACTAATAACACCTATGTACAAGTTGTAGTACTGAGGGTAGCATGGCTAAGTCCATTACCTTATAAAGTAAACATAGTGAAACATCTGAAACAATCACAACTCTACTAGCAGAGGCAGTTGATAGAAATGATAAGAGATTCAGAAATTATGATGAGGCTAAATCAAAGATAACCAAAAATTTGAAGGCTACAACTATGGAAAGGAAGAGAAAGAAAGTTGTAAAGAATCTTGAGAAGTTGTTAGGAGAAGAAGAAGAGGAAGATGCACCAATATAGATCACAGAATGTCAAGGTGAGGACCAATCTCGTGACCCTGAATAAAATGAAGAAGAATATGTGGAAGTGGACAAGAAGGGTAATAAAGTGATGATTGATGAGCCAACCAAGAAGAGGAGTTCAGAGCATAAATCTACTCCTCCCGCTACATCTTGACCAAGAATTAGGGCATCTACAATTAATATATCAACTGAGCCACCAAAGAAAACATTGGTAAAGAATGCTAAAGGGGAAAGATTAGGGAAGAGAAAACAAGCTCAAACTGAATCTGAGCCAAGCCACCCTAAGGGGAAGCCGAGAAGGAAATACATTATGGGAGAAGATGATGAAGATGAAGAATTGACAGAAATAGAGGATGTCTACAAATTCAAAGTTGCTACATATAAACATACTACCAATGTTGATGAGATTTGTCACAACATTAGGAATTTAGCAGGTTTGTCTAGCTTCAAGTTTATTAAGTTTGAAAAGTTATGTAAAATTGATAAGGCAAAGATAGAAAAAGCAATGATGGATATGATAGTTTCATATAAGATGACACCATTAGAGATTGGGAATTTAGTCTTTGAATAACTAGCAGTTAAGATTCATGAGAGATGGAAGCATGCCATTATGACAGAAAGGCAAATCTGAGAAGGAGCATTAGCTCAAATTATGCCTGAATTGACAAAGAAGCAGAAAGATAAATTCATGGACCAATATAGGAATAGATTCATTCCTAAATTGAGAGCTTATTCTATATTGAAGAATGATGTTGAAGGTGTTGTGTAGTAGAACTAAAGGATATGGAAGATTATCTTTGGACTGATAGTGGACAAGAACAAAGATGAAGGCACATCAAAACAAGTTGAGCTTGAGAATAAGGAAGATATTGATGAGCTAGATAATGTTGAGGATGAGATAAATAAAAAAATTGAAGATGAGATAAATGATAAGGTTGAGGATGAACAGATTGAGGACTTGAGAATTCATGAGGTTACACAAGGTTTGAATGCTGAGGAATAGGGTAAAGAAACACTCATAATTCTAGATTCACCTACCAAGGCAAACCTTGAATTCAAAACAAAAGGAGATGAAAGGAAAGAAGATCAAGTAGATAAGTCTGCACATCATATATCTCCAATTCACATGAAGGAGATACAAAGGAGACCAAGACTCTTGAAACCGAGGAGCAAAAGGCACCTAAGAAGGAAGAAGCTATTCAAGCATTGGTACAATTACCTAATGTCACTCTTGTGGTACTTAATGAAGTCAAGAGTGTTGATACATATGAACATAAGGTACTTAATACTTAATGAAGTCAAGAGTGTTGATACATATGAACATAAGGTACTTAATACTCAAACACAGATCGAGTGGCAATACTAGTACTTTGAAAGCCTAACATAGACCGATTAGCAACTCACCAGAGGCCAAGAAGAAGATATCACATAAGAAGAAAAGGGACAAGTCTCTGAGCTCTGAAGTAACACTTAACAAATTTATAATAATTCCAAAATGGGATACTGATAACTTATCTTATGAGCATATGTTAATCTTGCAAGATTTATGGAACAGGAAAAGGAAGCAAGAGGAATTGAAAAGTGAACATCAACAAAAGTAGGTATTGCATGAAATTAAAGATATCTTTGTTGATGCATTTGAGTTTCAAGACCTAAATGAGTAGACACCTATATTGGAACAATTGGTTCATATTGTTCAGAAGGTGAACACTGATGATATAGATGTTAATGAGAAACTCATGCACTGGTCTGAGAGAAAATTTGAGACCAAAGCACTTTCGAAAGTTGCAGCAAAGCTTACTGCGAAGCAGGTTGCACTTTCTGATCTGGTAAACAACCTAGAAGAAGTCATAGAAATTGTTCTCTCTTTGTACAAACAACTTTGTGATACAAAATTCTTTACAAAGAAGAATCAACAGCTTGTTGAGAAGCTACAAGCAGATTTGAAGTCAACAGGTCACTCACTGAGCATGGATGCAAGTTCCAGCTCTTTTCATTTTAATAGGTTGACACATGCCCAAGGGAGACTAGCCGAGCTCATGGCTAATGATGGAAAAATAAGGGAAAAATTGATTTCCATTCAGACCATGTTGATAGAGGTTATACAAAAAGAGGTGAAAGAAGCAAAGGAATTAGCATAGAAAGATCCACCTCTGAACATTGCAGAGAGTTTGGTTGATCTAGCTGCCAAGATAGAAATCAAATTTCAGGTTTTTGAATTTGTCAGAACAAGTTGGGATAATGCATTAGCGATGATCCTACAGGTTCATCAACCATTTTTGGATAAATATGGTTTGACCCCTACTACCCCAGCAGATAAGAGTGACAAGAGTGAGAAAAACAAGGGGGAAATGTAAGATTGAGGGAAATGTAAGGTATAATTTTTTTTTTGACATTATGTACATATGTTATACATTTAGTGAATTCTTCATGAAAACTGACCGAGTCAGAATCCTAGGGGGAGTTCTAAGTCTATTTGAGTACTATTTTTGTAAAGGACAGAAGAGTCATGACAAAGCATTTTTTCCACTAATGTCAAAGGGCGAGATTGTTGATCTCTAAGTTTTGTTGTCTATTAGTGTCATACACCTAGTCATATTCAAGGTAGGTTGGTCGGTCATCACTACGACCAAGCCATACCACTAAGGCTGAGCAATGTAAATGACTTGTGTAATTTTATGTATTGACCGAGCAATAGTTACTACCGAGCAAGTTAGTGGTCATCGAGTACTCAATAGTTTCTGAGAAAAATGATTGTCGATTTGCATAGAAGAGTTAGTGCTGAGCGACAACATATGGTTATATCAAGGGAGACAGTATTGACCGAGCACTAGAGTTTGTGTATGTTGAGTAAGATAGTTTTTGTATATCTTTTTGGAATGGCACAAACACCAATGCAAACCATTTTGGCTAACTTATATGAAGCATTTAATGATCATGCACAAATATTTAATGCATTAATTACATGTTTTTTTTGAGATCATGGATCCCTATGCAAGCCATGCAACCAATCAAAATTAGGGATGCCTAAGCGGAAAAAGGTGATGAATCTAGATTGTTGACCTTGATCTGGATATTTCATCACTGATCTATATATGGGATGCTTCAAACCCTAATGTGTGTGCGTGCAAGTATATGTATGTGTGGATGTGAATGTGAAGAGAAGAGATATGGAGTATATGCATGTTTTGCATATCTGAAGTATTGACCAGACAAAGTGACCAAGCAGAGTAGTGAAGAGAAGAACAAAGATATATCAGATTGAGAGATTAGTTAAGAATTGGAAAAAGAATATCCATTATCAGGATTTGTAGTGCAGACCGAAGGATCATGTACTGATACATTCTAACAAGCGAATCAGGGTAAATCTCTTAAAAGAGTGGTCCTAACATGCCTTTGTAAATCTCTTAACAGAGTGCTTACTTTGTTGTAAGTTTAAATCCTTTAACAAAGTAGATTGTATAAGTCTGAAATCTCTTAATAGGGTAGACCCCTCATAGGGTAGATCGTCAGAAGTGATCAAAACTTTGTATCCCTAATAGGCACACTTTATTACTGTAGTAGTGAAGATTTGTGGGTGTCATCCCCACCCCAGTTTTACCTTCATGGGTTTTTGGGTTACCAAATCTTTATGTTATGTGTTCATTATGGATATGATTAGATGTAGATCTTTTACATCATTTCAGTTTATGTTTATGGATATATGGTTGAATCTGTTTGTTTAGAATTGGTAGAAGTTTTATAGATTTGATTCACCCCCCTTTCAGTTATTTCTTTCCCATATTAGACTATAAATAGTAACATCCAAGTGGGAGTTACTAAGTTTTGATGACTTTGAATTTTTTGTCAAAATGCTCAACTAATGTCAAAGGGGGAGATTGTTATCTCTATAGAATATTTGGTTCTCATTAGTTTAGACAAAGTTATAAGATTCAAAAGATTCAAACGACGAAAGGTAGAAAAGAAAATATATGAGCAGTCGGTAATGTACACTGAGCAAGGCAGTGAATCCGGTAAAGTGTAGACACTACACCGAGAGCTCATAGTTTATCAAACACCGAGAGCATAGATAGTACACCAAGTTGACAATTACCGAGTATGGAAGAGAAAGTTAATCGAGTGAAGATAAGTTACTCTACCAAGTTACTTAATGGATTGTAAAGCGATAATGATGCATTTAATATAGTGACATAATATTAATTGTGATTCTACAATGCACGATGATGAGTTTGTTACACGATCAATGCTTGAAATAATTCAAAGAGAATATCTGAGAAGCAGATTAAGCAATTAATCAAAGATTGCTATTTCCAAGAAAAACACCAAGTATCAAGGTAAAAGTGACATGGCCACCAAGCGAAAAAGAAGATCTAACGGTCAAAATAATTTATTAGTGACCTAATGCATAAGATTAAGAGGCAATTAATCTAATACTTAAAGGATAATTTATAGAAAAAAAGAGTGTGATAGAGACGACATAGGAAAAAGAGTTAGAGTACAAAGAAGATTGTTATTGAAGAAAAAAATTAGAGCAGAGAGCACCGAGATGATATCTTGCTAGAGAAGAGAAAATTCGAGCAGTGTTACAGATTGTAATTGAGGCAACACAAGTATTTTAGAGCATATAGAGTCTGATCAACATTTGTAATTGACGCATTATAGCAGACATTTGTAAGTTGTTAATACTATTGTATTAAGAGCTATAAATCCCAATACTGGGTAGATCTTAACCGATTTGATTTATGTAAAACCTTTAACATGGTACATCTCTAAGTGTAGAGATTGTAAAATCCTCTAACCAGGCAGACCTAACAAGTCTTTGCATACTCTTAACCGGGTAAGCTATCAAAATGGCTAAACTATGTAAGTTCTAACCGAGCACCCTTTATACTACAGTTAGTGAAGGTTGTGGGTATCATCCCCACCGCATTTTTGTCCTCTAACCAAGCATTTATGCATAAACAAAATCATGGAGTTATGAGTTCATTTACTTGAATGTTTGCATGTTATGTTTTATGTTTTATTTAAAGTTATTGAAATCAGTAAACAACAACAACAATATACAATTTAAGTTATAATTTTTTTTGTGGTACTGATTCACCCCTCCCCTCTCAGTCCCAACTTTCCATAATCATTCCAAAAAATGTTACGTAGTCTAAGTGAACATAAATACTTCTTTCCTCTCCTGAACCTCTTCTACATCAAGTGCATTCATCAACTCTGTAAACCCCAACTATTTCTGTATATAGTAGAGACAAAAAGGACTTTAAATCAATCTACATGTACATGTTTAATCATAATACATTTCAAAAAATAAATTTAAATTGTGTTCAATTACCTTTTGGTGTTTAGGTGTCTGTGAGGATTTATTTTTTCATTTTGGTGTGTTAAAGGATGCCTTTCACATAACAGATGTCCTGAACCCATGTGGGGTAGCCTAAGAGAAACAAAATTAACATAAGAGATATGAATATATAATGTTAAATATAAGTCAAAGAAACCTAAATTTAAATGACCCACACGGGTTCAATAAAATTGTAAATAAGAGTTGTGCAAAATATGACACCACAAAGCTTTCTAGGCCAAAGTTAATGGCCAAAAGTGTGACATCATCAACCTGGGACATATGATCCTCTAACAACCCATATAAAACACCGAATAAATATACATTAGAGAGTTAGTATATATTATCAAAAAATATTTTAAAATCAAGGCATGATTCTATTTCTAGCATATCAATTTTTTAAACCTTCGGTGACGAAGCTACATGTGCATGTGGACTGGAACGAATATGACATAGTGTACTCACACCACCTGCTGCACCTTGCAATACATATTATTCATATACCAGTTTAAATTGTTCTATAAATTAAACATATTTACATTTATAAGTTTTAAGTGATTAATAAACAACATGTTATAAAAAAAAATAAACACACCTGCATCTTCTCTCCACTGGAAAACACCATGGTCATCAGGTCATCTATGAGGGCCACTTCCTCTATGAAGACAACATAAAAATATAATGCCACAATGTGTACACAAATGAGATGTGGAACCATCCTCATTCACGTTAGTATCTACCCCGAAAAATATATGCTGGCAGTTGGGACACATATGATCAATGGGCTAGGTTGAACCAAATGGTGCATCTGTTGATGAGGCAGGTGGCCCAGGTGCTGAATCATCTGCTTGTCCAAGAGGATGCACTAATTATGTGTCATGATAAACAATGAAATCAATCAATAACGTAGCTTCTTGAAGAGTTTGTAACTCCATAGAATCCTTCAGGGCTACTGGGACCATGATGTGAACCATGGGTTTAATAGCTAGAACAACCCTATATTTGTGGTCTACCACCCTCCAAGCCCCTGATCTATCCTAGGATGAGTCTCTCCCTCTACTCTGGAACTCCCACAAGTCAAAGTAGTTCATCTTCAAGCCAAGGATAAACTCACAATATAAATTTATCAAAAAATATAAAGGTACTTCATAATTATTACAAAGTGGTTGGTCAAAGAATATTCACCACCTATCCCAAGAAGCATTTCTCAACCTAACGTGATTACACCAATGTAAAGGAAACCTCTTCGGATATTAAGCTAAGGTCTCATTAGTTTTAGGTTCGTAAAAAGAGCACACATATCACCTTTACTTATGGATTTTATTTTCACCTCATCATATGACAACCTATCATAATAGAATGCATGACATCTATCCCTATATGTGCCCCATTTAGTGACCTATCTAGATACCTCCTTGGCACCATTATCCATTGATTCTAGGCTTGTGGAAAGGGATGGACAATGCTCATGATTAGAGGACCTCAACCTATTCACTATTTGAGATATTTGAGAAGTATTCTATGATAGGAAATTTAAAAGATCCTCTTGTGTGGCTTGTACAGGTTTTACTGGAGGAGGTGGAGGGTTTTCAGGTTGTTGTTGAGGGGTGGTATTTTGAGAATTTTCTTGGTGAGGTGAAGCATTTTGAGGTTTTTATTTTTGTTGAAGGGAAACATTTTGAGGGTTTTCTTGTCATTGAGGGGCAACATTTTGAGGGTCTGGTGGTGGTTAATATTTAGGAACATGTCGTTGTTGTCTGTTTTGTTGTCAGGCAATGTTTTGAGAATCTAGCATGAAATAATAAAATAAATAAACTCAATTAAAAAAACCTATTATAATTCAATTTGAAACAAAAATAATAAAAAAATGGATTTATTACCTCTCTAATGATGTGGCATTGTGAATTCAAGTTGGAAACACCCTAAAAATGCAAGGTTTTATGAAATGCGATTGGGTTCAGATCATATTTGCCTCCTCTCACTATTCCAAGTCTGTTTTTGGCAAGTTGAAAATGAGCATTTTGATCCACGCTTCAAAAATTTTAAGCTTTACATAACGCGATCAGGTTTTGTCTGTTATAAAAACCCGATCATATTTTATAAGAAATATAGGTTGGTTTTAGTTTGTAAAAAACCGATCAGGTTTTTATTATCATAAAACCCAATCAAGTTTTGTAGAAGTTGGGCTAGGTATTCACTGAGTCATAACCCGATCAGGTTATTTCAAATTTTAAATAACACAATCGGGTTATTGATTTTTAGATTTTTTTTGACATGGTGACCAGTGTTTTGCACACCATCTACGTGCATTGACCCATGTTTCAATTCGTCATATCTTTTTTATAAAAATTATGTTCTTCACATCTTGATTTATTAGAATATACACAAGTAGGCTTCTCCTTCTTGGATGATTCCCCTTTGGAAGAGGATAATTTTTTTTCTTTTTTCTTTTGTGGAGTTAGATTTGACTCCTGTGTTCTTCTTGGCCTTTTTATTTATTTTTATCCTTTTCTAGTGGAATACTTCTCATCCTTTGCAATCAAGGCTTGTGATTTTGAAGACTTCAAGGTTCTCATTAAAAAAGTCGATCTTGCTCCCTACTGAATTGCATAATTTAGAATTCTCAAAAGAAGGCATTTTAAATTCTTTCCCAAAGGAATTATTTGTAGGATAGAAACTAGACACAAGCACTGATTAATTAGGTCATAGCTTTGAAAGAACACTCAGTACCAATTCTGTACGTACTTTTTTAATTTTACAATCTTTTAGCTATGTTCTTAGTGACTTGAATTTGGTGGTGAAATCATGTATGTTGTCAAAATTACATGGATTGACACTTAATAATACACTTTCCAATAAATGTCATTGGATTGAGTATTTGTTGCCCAAACACTTTTGACAATGTATTCAACACAACCATAGGTGTATTTAAGTGTTCAATGTGAAATAATGTAGGGGAGACATGTAAGCATAAATAACCAATGGCTTAGATTCTCAGCTATTTAACCACTTATTATTTTTTACTTCATCATTAGTTGGATTGCAATTAAGCTCGTGAACTATCCTATATAGCTTCTTAATGCTGAGCATATTGTTTATTTTTTTATTTCCATTCAGGACAGTTGTAAGGTTTTAAATAAGTGGAACCAAGTATTTCTCCATGACTAAACAAGAAGGAAAAAAAATTAAGAGGAATATGACCACAACCAAACTATTATTGCTTACCCCAAACTCCCTCAATCAATGATCTCCCAAAAATATTTGAGATTGAAAATTTATAGTTAGTATTAATTATAGATGCCACTTGCCAAAAATAGTAAAGTGGTATTGATCTTGGTACACACAAATTATGTTAATTTTGGTCATAAAAATAAATTATATTTTTGACAAAATATGATCAATTTAAATTAAATTAATAAATGAAGATCCCCCCTAGCAAAATATGATCTAACACTTTATGTTCAATGCAATTATATGCACTAGATGTCAGATATATAAATCTAGACTTGATCTTGGTACATATAGATGCCAAAATTTGCCACAATCTCTAAGTACAAGTTTTACATAGAATGCGATCAACTTGATCAAACCATTATGAGTGATAGGAAAAATTATACACTTTAAAAAAAATGACACTTAAAATTGTTATTGTAGGAGAAATAATAGAACCCTAAAAGTTTCTAAAATGAGACATGCTCAACTACACATGTGAGAATATATTATTTTTGGAAAAACTAAGCACCAAAATTATAATATTACAAAGAGCTAAACAATATACTTTAAATAAAAAACTTTCACCTAAAAAGGAGGTCAAATGTCTGAGTTCATTACCTTCGAAAATGAAAATGCAAATGAGAGGGGGTAAGAAGATTGGGGACCAGTCTGTTGATGTTAGCATCCTTGGAAAATTAAATATTTATTTCCCTCATCAAAATATGCCTTGTTGTAGCTTGCGATGGAATATTTGATTCAAAGATTCCATGACTGACATACAAAAACAAAATATTCAATTAAATAGTCTGCATGGATCATTGTATTGGCAAATCAATTCATGTCATGTGGCACCTTTGCAGATTCCTTAGTACACCCTGCAGACTATGAATGATATGATTGTGACATTTTTAATTTTAAAAAAGAAGTAAATTTCCCTTATGCTGGATTGTTCTGCCTACATTGCTTACAATAATGATTATTGTACAATTGTATCATTGACCCTGGGGGACAATTATTTTCTTGGGGACCACTCCAACCAATGCTTGCTGGGGGCAAGGAGACCAACCAAGTTCTGTAGGTAGGCGGTAGGGTCATATTTTAGGGCCCGTTTGGCAGCAGGAATACCATATCCTAGATATGGTCAATTCTGGAAGATGCTGGCAATTCAGGAAGATGCTTATCCTCAAAATGAAATCCGGAATATGGACTGACCTGTTTGGTTCACCCGGAAGATGACTGAGAAGATGCATAAGGAATTTTAATTCTTTATTTTTAATTTCTTTGAATATGGTGTGTATATGTGTATATATATACACAGATGCACATATGTGTATATACATACATACATGTATGTATATATACATGTGTGTATATATAGACACGTGTATATGTGTATACATGTGTGTACATACACATGTATACACATATACACACATACACATGTGTGTATACACACAATACACACATGTGTGTATACACACAATACACACATGTGTTATATACACACATGTGTATATATACACACATATGTGTATATACACATACAAGTGTGTATCCTTGTATACACATATACACATATGTATATATATACACACATACACACATGTATGTGTATACACATACACATACATATATTTGTGTATATACACACATTACATGTGTGTATATACATGGGTGTGTATATACATGTGTCTATATACACACATGTGTATATATACACATGTGCATATATATACACACATGTGTATATACACACGTGTATATATATATATACATCTTTATAGCAATATAATATACATCTTTATAGTCACAAATTCTACAAAATATTA
>MU224764.1:199792-230022 GCA_018584345.1 Thuja plicata
ATTATAAAGTCCTAGCACTTTAATTAAATTAAATTCACCCTCTTTAGCTAAGACACATGAAAAGGGATTAAATAATATTTAATTATTAAATAAATATCCTCATTTCAATAATTGAATTTAATTATTATATAATTGAGTTGAAGCAATTATGAGGTCATATTTATTTAATTAATTGGATATTCTCTCAAAAAAATCTTTCTTTTGTTCAGAAATGGAATCTTTGAATTAATTGTGCTTTAAAGAGAAAGAAAACAATTTAATTCAAATAAAACAAAATTAAATCAAAGAAAGAAAACAGCTAAAGCAGAAAGAAAACAATTTATTGTATTATTTTAAAGAAAGCTTTCTATTTTAAACTGGCTTTTCTATCTGTTTTATTTCAAAGAGAAAAGTTTCTATTCTGATCGTCTCTGAGTCTATAAAAGAACTCTCAGTCTCTCATTCAAATCCTTCCTGAATTTCTGATCATATGCATTGTTAGAATACTGAATTATTGTCATATTTTCTTGATAATTTCATATAGAATAATATCATTTTGCAATAGAATAGCTTCAATTTCTAGAATAATTGCATTGAAAATCATGTCATAGATTATCTTACATCTCTCATTTCTTAGAATAATCTTGCATTGTATTGCATTCATGGAGATAAATCCTTTGTTCCTAGATTGGTCCATGGTTGTGAGACTCTCGTTCTGAGAGCAATTTCGAAAACCCCGTCTGGATAGAAGGCAACAGGTCAAATCACACAGGCAGACAGGATGAATAATCTCATATTCAGTCTTGTGTGTACCTGGTGAAGGACTATGTTGAAGTGTATGGTGAGTTAACAAGGCCAAATTTACCACATACAAAGACAACTAAGCTAACACTAAGCCACTGAGCAAAAAAAGGGGGGTCCCATTTGCAATGAGGCATGTGTGTTTAGAACACAATACTAAGACTATCCATCATCTGTTGAAGAAGCAACACCGAAGGTGGAACCATAATTTTGAAGTTGGTGCTTCTTAAAGGAGAGATTGGTGTATCTCGCTAAGTTGGTGCTTACCAGTGGGGGGTTAGTGCCTCCAGTAGGTTGGTGCCTACAAATTGTGGGAGTTGATGCTTTTAGTGGGTCGGTGAGCTCATTAACTTGGGTTTGTGCCTCTAGCAGGTTGGTGCCTACAAAATTGTAAAAGAAGTATTATATATAAGCATTAATTTGCTGTGTTTTTTCCAATTAGGGTTTCCACTTAAAACATTGTGTTATGGTGTTCTTATGTGCATGATCGTTGGAATTTACTTAATAATGCTGTTGTGATTAATAAAGTTTAAAGTGGTAAAATTTGTTGTTATTTGATTCACCCCCCTCTCAATATAATTGTGTGCTCTTCTTGTGTAATCCTTGTTGACCAAGAATGTGATTGTGTTTGATTATTGGGCTGCGTATTTGTACGAAAACTTTTATCTCTTTTTCATCTACTCTTGGAAGGTTTTGAAAAATCCCTAGTAGGTGGCTTTGTATCTGGCATCATTGGGAAATTGGCAGATGTGGCATTTGATTTGTTAAGTACCAAATCAAGTAGTTAAACTGATCATACCAAAGTAGTTAAGTACTTTTGTGATCAAGGAGTGGCAGTCCTTGAACACCAATAGCTAGTAGCAGTTAGCAAGAGTAGACATATAGCCAATTGATAGTTAGAACTAGATTTACATATGCATTAGTGGAAGAATAAGATGTTTAGAAAACTGCAAATTCTTATGAATAAGACGGTTTTCTAGGAGGAAGAAGGATTCGACCAAAGGATAATAAGCAACATGTCAAACATGACAAGTGCAGTACATCTTCATTATCATCATGCATTTTATGTGTGTAGATCAAGTGATCAACAAGTAAAGAGGAAAATTAACATGACATCTCCAAATTAGTCAATAACCATAACAAGATCATCCATAAGCCGATTGCAAAAAGAGGGTTATGAATCTTCAGCCAGAAACATGAGCTTTCATCCATAGATGCATGAAAGCAAGCATATCAAAGGATCATTGGTTGACTTAGAGTAATGTGGAATATGAACAGTGATAGATCGATAATGGATAAATCATCCTTAAGAACTACTATTTGGGAGGCATAAAATATCATTAGTCTCCATCCAATGACCATATCGATTTCAATCTGCATTGTCTATCTGTATGGATCATGACGAGATAAGGATCAAGAGATCAACAAAGAAGTTGAACAAAAGCATTGAGGGTCAACAACAAAATCAATGGTGAAGGTCATAAGTGATAATAATCGAACCAGATAATTTTATCGACAAAAGACATGAGAGAAGACTAAACCAAAGACAAACATAATTCTCAAGATTCAATAGGAAGATACTGTTTGATGCCACTACCAATAAATGAACATAGTGATTAATGTTGTTAATCAAATCCAAGTAGACAATACTAATATTAAGGATCGATTAAGATGAAGGGATAGCAATTAGTATATTGCTAATGATCATTAGAACAGTTAGCATCGACAATTGAAAACATCGATATCAATATATTTGATAATCAATTTGCTAATCAACTATTAATCTTCCCAACACCATACATAACCAATAAGTAACTAACAACAAGCATAAATCAATGAAGAGTCATGATGTTAACAATAGTTTCCCGTTGGAGATCAAGCATAACAAAGGGCTGCAATGGTTACTCAGTGTCATATTGATTTGGATTACTAAGAGAACTAATCGCTAGAGAGAAATAACCGATTAAAAAACTATGTTACATACTGATTAGTTATGAAGACTAATGGTTAAGGGTTGTGACTTATCAGAGATGAAGGGATGCGATCCTTTCAACTTGCAAGCTATAAAGAGGAAATCAGTATCATTGATTATAATCATCATTCAAAACTTTTTATCTCTTTTACATCCAGATTTGGATCTGCTCACTTGAGCAAGTGCCTTCTTTGGCATAAATCGGTTGCAAGTATATAATTGAAAATCGGAGACGACACTAGTGACTGAAAGTGTACTAGAAACAACATCAATCTTTTAGTTGATATCAGATCAAACATTGCAACAATATCACTATAGATGATATCTTCTATATTACATGTTTCAAGAGTCATATTGGAGACAACATATACATATTGTCTTCGACCACCTCATATTGGTCATAATTGTAATGTCCCCATTTTTGCATCTTCTTAAGCATCAGTTATTTTCAAAGGTTAGCCTATTATCAGTGCCCCCCATAGGCTAAAGTGGTGATTGTTAGGAATAACAGTCCACAAGCACAACTGAGAGGGGGGGGTGAATCAGTTGTGAGACGGATTATTAAACATTAAACTTTATAAACGAAAACTTCAATTCAAATGATAGCACAGTAAATACCAACACAATAACACAATCCTTGTTGTCGAGGAAACCCTGTTAAAGGTAAAACCCCGGTGGGAATTAGCACCCACAAGTGATGTACTGAGAGTATAGTGTCCCTGGTAAAAGATTTATCTTTGTTAGGAGCTTATTACAACATTATAGTACATAGTCCCTGTTAAAGGACAGACCCTGTTAGGAGTCAAGAGTAACAGTGGGCTCACTGCCCAGGCACACTGCCCAAAGAAGGTTAAAGCCACCCTCAAGGATTTACAATCCAAACAAGTGTATATAAGAAATATACAATCCAATGAACTGTCTGATAGCAATTGTCTTTGCTTGGTCAGTTCCAATGAAGTACTATAATCACAAACTCTGCTCTACATCCAGCAGCCAATCAAGCTTCGCAGCTTCCACACTTCTCTGTCTTTTCAATTACCCTCTCATCATTCCACTATCATATCTTTTCAAAAGAAAAGATCTCTCATTTATACACTATTACAATAATTGATTAGGTCGGCCAATTAAGCTTTCCCAATATACAAATAATTATTTAACCCCTTGCTAAGATACACAAGGTACCTAAAACAAGTAAACATCAATTACAATACATCAAATATAATCCAAGATCCGCAATCCACGCTCGCAATCCATAATGCACGCTACATCTCTGAAGTCGGCCCCGAATAGGTCTCCTCTAGAATACACGCCACAACTGGTGTCACCAACAATCACACGTCTTGCGATCAACAACAAACATTCCTCAATATGCCTTTTGTTATCTCTTAAACTCACATAACCTGAATCATGATCGCCTGTAAGATATCCCCAAAACATAGAGACTTGCTCTGTCAAGCATCACTATCACAGTCCAGAAACCAGTCTTCACTAAAACATCCGTAACATCTCCAATATGAAATATTAAGCCAAGCGACCTTAGGAATAAGGTCATCACACATCCATCTTCATATCCTCATCTTCGCTCGTTCTGATTCATCCGTACAGTGTCCGTACACTTATGTCAGTCATCATACAATAGTAATAACCAATCTGTTCACTCCACAGAAACATATGTTGACATCAATGACAAAACATGAATGCCAACAACATCAGTAGTACCCAACTCTGATATCATCCAACAGTGATTAGGGGGAACTTTGAAGGCGATTCAAGGTTATTCAACTAACCATTTGGGCATCTATTTCAGTACTCTCCATCTTAGTGCATCAGTTTATTTGTGGTTTGCCTTCCAGAGGTTTTTCAAGCTCCGTTTATACACATGTACTATTTATACTAAGTCACTTGGACGTTTGGGTACTTTCTACTGCACAGTGTCATTTGTGGAGTACCTGCTTGAGAGTCCGGAATTGCAGGAGGGACATTTCGGGGCCTCTACGGGTACTCTCATCTAGGGTTCTCGTGGTATTTGGGTTTTAGTGGGAAAGATTGTAGATACTTTGACTACAATGCTTCCTCATAGGGATTTTGTGGTTGGGTTTGCTGAGAGGGTTACCCAGGATCCTGCCCAACCAGTTATTCAGAGTCAGAGATTGGAGCTATCTGATCTTGATTCTCGGATTGATATTGATGAGCCTCTGACAAAGATTAGAGAATTTTACTGTAATTACGTAGTGAGGAGCGCTCATCATTTCTCTTTTGACCCACAGGTTGAGGATTTGGTTGCATGTTGGTGTGGGTTGGCTCGAGGTTTATACCATCCTTTATGGGATGGGTTTTCTCCATCTACAGTTGATGGGGTTAGTTACTGCAAGTTAGCAGGAGGCTACTTGCAGGGTCAACATATCCATGATGGTATTGCAGAGGATGGATATCTGGGTTATGGTACAACTTTGTTTGGGAGTACTTGTACCTGTTGCACAGATGGACTTCATACACAGAGAAGATTGGTAGGGTGTGGAGGGAGGTCTGGTCTATCAGACGGTATCGGATATCCATTCTTCCTTGTCATGGACGGATGTGAGTTTCGTCTCTACCGGGATCCAGGGGGGCAAAATTAGCACTACGTTGTGTGTGGGTCACTATGGTTGGCATGGTGACAGTGTGATTAGGACAGCTCCATAGATGGAGTTGTCATCACAGGAGTTTGTAGGCAATGCCTGGGACATTATACATACTTATCCTTGGGATCCGGGTGGATCGATATGTGCCTTGTTTCGGCGATTGCTTGAGGACAAGCAATCTCGGGGAGGGAGGACTGTAAAGTCCCCAATTCAGTTGGTTCTAGGAATATGCAGAGGTTAGCTCATCATCGCGAGCTTCATGAGCTAATGCCTAGATTTGAGGGTCTTAGTTAGTCGACTTACTATTTTTAGTAAGTCAGTGATGGCGGTTTCCATTTCTGGCAGGCACCTAGGCGCTATATTTAGTCAGTGATGATATTGGCACTTTCGGTGGTATAATTTGAGTTTAAGTTTATAAATTGCTTTTGGGTGCCCAGTGGGGGTATTAATCATTAATCCACATGGATTATAGTGGGGGTCTTAAAAGCAATGCTTTTAAGTGAAAGGTGTGTTGAAGAAGCCTTTTAAGTGAAAAGTGTTTTCATAAAGCTTTTAGCTTTGGAGTTATTTATTATTAATTCAAAGTTATTAAATGAAGGCTTCTAATTGAAAAGTGTATTGATGAAGGCTCTTTAGTGAAAAGTGTGTGAGAGAAGATATTTGTCTTTGGTATCTTGAAGAAGATATCTTTTATTATCATAAAAGCAATGCTTATGCAAAATCGAAATCATTCTTGATGCATTGATTTTATGAATTTGGGTGAAGTGAAGAAACAAGGGTTTGAAGAATTTCAGCGTGGTGGAATTGTGAATTCTACACAGGCTTCGGCACTTTGAATTGGTGAAACATCCAACTAATTGTGCAATCCAGCGATGGCTTTATATAGAAGCCATGTTTGAGCTTAATTGGTGAAGTTTGGAGATTTTGGACGAGGGTTTGAGCATGTGTTTGAAGGTTTATCAGCTGCAGATCGTAAATATATTATGGCTACAATTATAAATTAAATTACAAGCATTTGTTTGTTGAAGAATTCAAGCATTTGTTTGTTGAGCAATTATAAATTAAATTCATCTGTTTCTGTTTTTTCATTTTTTTGCAGAGGGTTTACAGGCATGTATTACCTGTGAGTTCAATAATTGTAACTCTTAGAATTTTTGGGTATTGTTGTTTTAGATAGTAGGGGTTATTTAATGATCTGGGTTGTCATTAATTTGTGAAAATTCTGAGTGTTCAAGTTGGTATAAAAGTATGGAATTTTCAGCTGTGTATTTTCAATGCAATTTTAGATTTGAGTTGGAAAATTATTATTGCAATATCTTTTATTTGCTGCATTATATTGTCATATCAAACATTGCATATATATCACATTCATTCATCAAGACAAACACAAACAAGGCAAAAAATTTGTATTTACAAGAATCCGCCTGGAGAGGGTTCTTACAGTGGTATCAAAGCTTTCCTGCAAATTGTTTGACCAAATGTCGAACATCTAAAATCGTAACATTCTAGTGTTTTTTTCAGAGTTAGAACCGGTTGGGGTTCTTTCACTCATTTGATCATACAATCTGGATACATTGTTTAGCATATGACCATCCTTATTCAAGAGAGAGTTGGAGATTTGGTGTTTCATCTCGAAATACCAAGTATTCGATTCTGCATGTTGTAGTGGAACAAAACTCATATCAACAAGTATACAAAGTAAAATTTACAGTGGGAAATGTTCTCATTAATTCCTTTACTTATGTATTGTCTGGTCGTTACACTTTGGAAACAAATTTTTGATATGAATAGATGATTTGCGAACTTCTAGATATATTGTTTGCAAGCTAATAAAGCTCAAATCTGGGTGTAGTATTCCCCTCCTACTTTATCAGTGCCTGATGTTGTAGGAGATTGCTGTAGTGGATGATGGAATGGCTTCGATATTGAATTTTGCACCTGGAACTCCCTAATTTAACTCGTGAATGGTCAGATCTAGTGAAGAAGGGAAGTTTGCATGGTTGTTTGCCTAGTGCTGCTGTAGGTATTTTGGTGATTACCTAATATGAATTTTGATGCTTGGAATCTGATGATTAAACGTGTAAGAACCCTTACTAATTTTCCCTTGTTTTTTTCAGTTTTGGTAGTTTATCATTTTGTCAAGCATTTGGTATGCAACCTCCCTATTCTGAGATTTTGAGTTGTGATCTGAATATTCTGATTGATTTTCTAAGGTTTGGGTTGGAGTTTTGATGTTTTGTTTTCACATATGTTTTTGCCATGATATGTAGATGGAAAGATAACAATATGACATCCAAACAACACCAATAGATGACTGAAATGAAGTAAGAAAAAACATACAACTCCAGAATTAAAATGTAGAATCACTTAATATTTTAGAACATACTAGGATGAAGAGAATTGATAACTTTATTGGAATGATGACGACTGATTACAATATATAGGGTATGATTTATGTTTTCAGACTTACATATGCATACAAGAATGATCATTACGAGCTCCAAGTCTTTAAACAATGCTTCCTTGACAGTGCAATGTTGTTCTCCCTTACTGGCCACCCTAGAAATGATGAAGTCTTGGTCTGATATAAACCTGTAAGCAACAAGCATACGACTCCAGAATTGAAATGTAGAATCACTTAATATTTTAGAACATACTAGGATGACGAGAATTGATAACTTTATTGGAATGATGACGGCTGATTACAATAGATAGGGTATGATCTATGTTTTCAGACTTACATATGCATACACGAATGATCATTACGAGCTCCAAGTCTTTCAACAATGCTTCCTTGACAATGCAATGTTGTTCTCCCTTGCTGGCCACTTTAGAAATGATGAAGTCTTGGTCTGATATAAACCTGTAGCTGCTGTTCTGAAGTCGGAAGACAAACCCTTGCCAAAGTAGATCCAAAAACTCCTCAAATGCAAATCGGTTATGCCCTAGAGTGAGGTGGCTACAGGAGCAGCTATAGGTACATGATCAACATACAACCACTCCAGAATGGCTAAGAAGGAGAATGGGGAAGAGGCCTGGGGAAGAAATTGATCCAGCTCTGGAGTTGGCAAGCCCAATAGAGGAGAAAAGAGCAAGAATTCTCCAAGATCACTAGAGATGAGTCAGGGTCTCGCACATTGCATCTAGTAGAGACAAAGACTGATAAAGCCAAAGACCAAATCACTCTAGAAGAGTACAATGTGACAGTATATGCTCTAGGGTGTGCCACTAGGGAGCGGGTAATTGAAGAGTTTGATGATTCCGTCCACGCACTGAAGGAGCAATTGAAGAAAGAGGAAGATAGGAATATGAAGTTGAATAGTGAGAACAAAGCCTTGCATAGATACCTACAACGCTTAATGCATCCGGTTAGGCAGGAAGACCAAGCATTTGTTCCTCCCGCAACCCTTTTGAAAGAAGTCAAAGGTTTAGAAGGAATGATAAAAAATGTCCAAGGTACTAAAGAATGGGTGAGCAATGTCAATACTATTGCATGTGAGTTTGTCGAAGATCTGGTCCAGATGTATGAAAGAACTGTGTCTGATCTTGGCAAAATTCAAAATGTTGATCAGGCTTGGGATGACGCTCATATCTAACAAGATCAAACCATTTCACATTTGGGGAAGCTAATGGTGATTCCCAAGCAAACCTTGAAAGATGATGGTGTTGTATTGGAGACTCATCTTGACTGAGGAGAGCATTAGGGTTATACAAGAAAGTATCTTTAACACAATCGATGTTTTGTTCTTAGAAATGATAGAAAGGGAGATGATAGTTGAATATCTAAAGGGCATGGTGGAAGGATTCTTTTCCACAAAGTCTTTTTCAACAAGGGATCTAGAGATTATTTTATCATCCTCAAGTATCATGGTCAAAGTACGAGAAGTGGCGCCAGACTGGGAAAAGAAGTTTGCCAAATGTGAATAGGACATAGCAATCATGGGGTTCATGCAATCGAGATAGTCTTGTCCCAGTTCACTACATTCAATGATGGGAATCCTTAACTGACTATTTTGGGGTGATAGGGCATTTAATGCGTAGTGGGCATTCATTTCACCACATTTACATAGTGGGCATTTATTACCCTACCTTGTTGGGTGTGTATTTCTATAGGTCCATGTGGACCCACTCATTAATTATAGATTCTTCCTTCTTGTCCTAACCCTAATCATAGCTGAGATGGCAAAATCAAGGTTGTTTATTTTGTTTAAATCCTAGCCACCCATTGTAATTTGAGACCTATATAAAGGGATCACATCTCATTTCTAAGAGAGAAAATTTTGAGATTGTTGCTGAGAGCTACCAAGATAATAAAGTTTTCATTGTTGGTTTCATGGTGGTTACTTGAAGTGTTTTGGTGCTTGTATGGTGTCATTGTTTCCTCATTTAGAGTAGGTTTATTTTTCGAGTACTTACATGAATGTGATTGATAGTATTGTTATTGTGGAATCATCTTGCTCATACCTTTTGTTCTTAGGTTATTCCTAAGTACAGTGTAAGGTTGGTTCTGAGCCCTTATGTGGATGCTTTACTTCTATCTGTGATGCATATTGTTCGTTGTGATGGTATTCATTGGGATATGAAAATTATTTGCACAACCCTTGAAGATTGCACAAGATTTCTGTAGTTGTTGAATTCGGCAAAGCAAGTTTGGTAGGTTTCATCGTAGCAGTATTTACCTTTCAAATTCTTAGGATTAAAGTAGAATTCTTGAATCCTTACATCATTTACTTTTTGCATATTTTGTAAAAAACCACAAAAAAGTACTTTCATCACCATATCTTCCCATAAACCAGTACCTTTTGAAATTGACTTGAGGAAATAACGCAAGTCCCCTCGTGATACAAGCATATCACATCAACCATTGACCTTATCCACAGTCAAGAACTAACATAAAAGAACCTTTGAGTCAATTGTATGATCTTTCACAATCTTAGCATACACATGATTTTTCTCAAGAGAGGATAAGATACCTTGGTATTTTATTTTGGGTTGGTGCAGTCATAAAACACCCATCAACGAGTAGACTTGTGCCTTTTGTGCCTGGACTATGCACTGGTAACTTCCTTATTCCTTGCTTGTGATCCTTCAGCTACACCTTCCCTTTTCTTTGAAGCTTGGCCTTCCTCATGATTGTTCACTCCCGAATCACTAATTGTCCTTTCATCTCCTTTGGAAGAAGACTCCTTTGCATTTTTCCATTAGTGAAAGTAACAACTTTCTTTCTTAATTTGTTTATCTGTTTGTCCACCACTTCCTTGATCTATCAATTACCTCCCTCGTCAAGATACTCAAGTCCGTTAGCTCCTTCACTTGTGACTAATTAGGTGATTGAATTGATTTATTCTTCTCATGCTCATACTGAAGGTGTATATGACTTGCATCATCCTTAATCTGATCAGGAATGGGGAAGATGTTGCATTTTCTCATGAAGTCCACTGACATCCTGGACCACATTTCCTCCTTACTGCATATTCATCTATCAAGTTTGGCCAATAGTCTTCTAAATCAACCTTGTGTTTCCCTTAGATGTAGGTATCTTTTGAAATGGATTGAAATGATCTCTAGCTTTGTAGTTTCTAAGCTGGTAGAATTGTAATTCTGTGTTGGTTGTCTCTGCTACTTGTGCTCTGGGACACATCTCCAACATTTTTCCAAGTGTGATACGAAAGGTCATACTTTGCCTATGCTTCTCCTTCTAAATATGATCAAATTTTGATAACTATCTCACCACCTCAAGTAATGCTAACTTGTCTGTAGGATAACTGGAAGTTTGTAAAGCTGGGAGGTGAATCCTTGAATCCTTATGTAGGTGAAGGTTGGGAACTGAATGAACCAGGATCCATACCTCTCTACCAATGTCATTGCTTCCTTGGACAATCTCTTATGCAATCCTCCTTGTAACAAGCGTGTGATATACATAGAAAATGTATCATTTACCTTTCGGTAGTGTTAGCACTGTCAAAAATCTTCATGGTTCTAAGCTTTTCCATGTGTTTTTTGGCCCTGGTTCATAAACCCTTAAGGTCTCTGTGCTTAAACCCTTGGTTATTTTCATGAAAAACCCTAAGCCCTAGCGCATGTTCTAATTTGAATTTGCTTTTTACTACCACTTAAGTCTTATTAGCCACATGCCACTTTATCTTTTATGTCTTGTCTCCTAATCTCGCAATCGAGATGGAATATTCCTCATGGTTTGGAGACTTGGCGCGACAGGCTATCTCTTAATCTCGTAACGGAAGGGAATATGCCATATTCATCTGGAGATCTAGTGAAGGCAGGTTATATTTTCTTGGCGGGCCCAGTCCTAGTCTTTTATCTCCTGATCTCATAATGTTCGCGGTTAAGTTCTTAACATTCATTGATCTGGCGACAAGGTTAGTGCTTGACTTTTTATGTTTATCTCCTGATCTCGTAATATCACAGTTAAGTCTCAAAAGATCTCGAGATTCAGCGTTGGATGTTGATCAAGATTGAGATGTGTGGGGGTCGCTGAATCTCAGATTGGAACTGCAGTTAGCAAGTGAATTCAGCGATTCAGAGATATGCTTTATCTTTGAATCTCGAGACTAGACCATGGTTAAGACTTTTACTTGGAGACTACGAGATGGCCTTTTATCTCTGAATCTCGGAATAGACTTGGGTTCAGACAGAAGATCTCGAGATTTCTCGCCAACCGTGGATCATGACCGAGATGTGCGGCTATCGCTGGATCTCATAATCAAATCAGGGTTAAGCCGAGCATTGGGAGATTCAGAGATAACTTTTGCCACTGGATCTCATAATAAAACCAGAGTTAAGACTTGCATTCGGAGATCATGAGATGTGCTTTATCTCTGAATCTTGAAACAGAACCGGAGTTAGGCCAAGTCTTATGAGATCACGTGTTGACCGTTGATGCAAGCTCAGGTCAATGGCTATCGCTTAATCTCTGGATAAACTAAGGGTCAAGACAAACATTTGGAGACTCATAGATATGTGTTATCTCTGAATCTCGTGATCAGACCAGATTTAAAGCTAGGATCTGGAGACTTGGAGATACAAAGGATTGATACGCAGGATGAGTCAAAGGCAGGTTAAAGAAAAGGAACAAATATAGGATTGATTTGACGGTCAGTGTTAAGCCTCAAAGCAGGAGATGCTCATTTTTTATTGTTCAAGGGTTCACGCCTGATCGCCACATGTAAGGTTGCCGAGGCTAAAGTGAAGATAAAGTGCAGTCAAGTTAGTTTTGATCTATTGGTTGGCGTAATGCCTTAAAAGAAAGATGCTCGATGGATAGTCATTAAGGCATCACGTCAGCCTGCCACGTCGCAAGTCAGATTTGAAGTCAGCGTTGAAGGACTAGGTAAAGGTAAAGCAAGTTTCTGTTGATCTGACAGTCGGCGCCAAGTCTCGAAGAAAAGATGATCGGGTTTTATCCATGAAGGCATCGCGACGGGTTGCCACCTGTCCGGATTAGATCTTCTAAGCCCGGGCAACTTAAAGAAAGATCTATGGCTTTGATTTTAAAGTGAGATGATGTCTTGATCTCGACCGTTGATGCCATATTCCGGGCCACCTGTAGCTGTTAGAGCTTGTTGCAGAGCGACATAAATGCTTCGATCTGATCTTTTGGGTCGTGTCTGCACACCTGTAGAGCCCTGTTTGAATGGAAATCTGATAGTTGCGAGGTGCATTTATGTTGAAGAATGATATCTTAGGGTTCTGATAAGATTTGTAAGACTTTTTAACCCTAAGGGACTGTTTCCCAAGAAGTATGGCGGTTGTAGATCAAATTGCATAGATTGGAGCGAAGATAGGTTTTCAACTTGATGACAGGGTAGCTGAATGAATTGAATGCTTTTAATGCTTGTAAGGACTGAGTTGTAGACCCTAACCCTAAATGATCTGAAGCTTGTTGCATCCCTGTTTCCTATAAAGGGATTTTCAAGATCATTTAGTAAGGGCTGGAAATTTGGGGAAGTAACATAAGGCATATAATTGTTTACTGTTTCCAATGAGTATAGCAGATGTATATCTAGAGAGTATCATTATAGAACATAAAGTTGCAAATCTTTTGCATTTGTTGAAGTGGCATATGTTTTGAAACATTTTGGAATTGAAACTGGATTCTTTGTACTTAATACAATCTTTCAGATTTAAGTCTCTCCTTGGTGCTTACCTGTTGAGTTGTGAATCTTCTGATTCATTGCATGGAATTTATCTTTGTATATGTCATTAGTCTTTAGTTTTGATCCAGGATCAAATCAAATAATGCTTTGGATATGACATTTGTCTACATAAGGATCTTATAAGAAGTGTATGATCTGAATTATTTGTATATATGGTTTTGAGTCCTTGACAATAGTTAGTTTCTTTGTCCTGTATCTGAACTAAAAACATTGCCCAATGGATAAAGCATTGATCAGTAATTAGTATCTTCTACATTGATACATATCTAATAGGTTTGGCTATATTCTGCCCTACTAAAAACATCAACACCATTTTAGTTCCTTTTGAGTTTTGTGGTTGTTAGTTGTTTGTCCTGCATGGTAGTGAAGAGTCAATGAATGAGTGGTTATCATTTCATACTTTCTTAACATTATCTGTTGTTAAAATCTAGAGTTATAAGGAGTTGTAGAGAGTTGAGTTTCTACTTGGATTAGGTATACCCGCCTTGGTTTTAGAGAGCCAGAAGTGCAGAGGGCAATCTTGTCCCTATAGTTGGTCCAGTTACCTTTGCAGAGCTTTCATACTTGGAGCTAACCACTCCTAACATCAGTCTCAAGGCATATTGGTTGCTTTCAAAGCATAACAGTTTTAAACACCAACAGGTAGTGTCCCTTTTCATGAAGTTGAAGTTGAGGATGACAATCATATATCTTGAGTTGTCCTTTCTTGTTCCCTACTTCGCCTTTGCATATCAAACATGTGTATTTGATGTTCCTTGCTAGCAAATAGGGCATGTAAGAGCTCATGTAGAATGTTTGTCCTCTCCAAGTTCCTTAATTGGATGTCCAAGTTGTCACTTATCACCTTTGCTCAGTTGATCATCACCGTTCCAGCTGAGACTTCCTCTATGAAGTAGAACATCCAATTCTTAACTAAAGCTCCTTAAGGAGCTCCCATGACTCTGTTCAGCATGAAGATCATATTATTGTATTTGTCCTTGAAGTTTGTACTTATGAGTTTCTTAGGCAACTTGGAGTGATTTCTCCTTGGTTTAATGATCCATCCTTTGTTTATGATGTTCATACATGCATCTGGTCATTTTTCAAACATAGATTGAGCTTCTTCTTTTGTTCTCACTTGCATCCTTGGAAGATAGGGAATTCCAAAAGTTTCCCTCACTGCCCTCTACCATGAGTTGATTGCATTGGATAACTGGTGGGGCGCTTGCTGCATTGTAAATTCTACTTTTCATGATGTTGAAAGCCATTGGTGAAGGTAATTGATCTTGAGTTCCAAACATCCTTTGCTTTATCCTCTTCATGTTCAAGTGCTCAATGTTTGTAATATGTATCACCAACCCTCTTCCATTTGGAAGACATTTGAGACTCTGGATAATAGCCTTCCATGATTCTTTTCATTTGCATCTTCCTAGCGGCAACCCCTCCGTTTACCTCATCCATTGTTTTATATGAAGCTCAAAGTTAGTGACCTTAAAAGGAAATCAACTTGAGAAAACGATTTTCAGACTTTATTATCCCTGGTTTTGCTAATGCTTTCAGGCTTTCATGACTAAGAAAATCAGAGAATTTAAGATTGTAAACAATGCATTTTGAAAATATAAGTCTGAAGACACATCAAATGAGAAACAAAGTCAAACTTCCCATTCATAATGAAACCCTTCGTCCCTACCAAAATCCTCCCTTTGCAAGTTCTGATTTCTAACTTGCTGAGTCTAAAACATTCGATTCCCTCTTGTAAATGTCTAGTAATCCCCCTGATTTCATTATTCTATCACTGCAAACATAGTTATAATCCATGCATTCGATTCCCCCTTGTAAATGTCTAGTAACCCCCCTGATTTCATTATTCTATCACTGCAAACTTAGTTATAATCCACGCCCCATCGAAATGTGGAAGAAATTCTAATTTTCCGAGAGCCTTATGTTCTGATTTTATCCCCTTTTCTAATTTTTGTTCAATTATAGGGTCTGTTCTGCTTTTGAGATAAGCTCACTGGGACATGAATTGAATTGCATTGTTTGGAAATGGAGAGCTTCACCTTTCATTTATAGGCATCTACAACCAAAAGTTGTGGCTCATGACCTGGATGACCTGATTTAGGAATTAATTCAAATCGCAATTTAGTGGATTTCCTTTAAGGCCGACTTGTTTTTGCTTTCATTGAATTTACCATTTAATTTTCTTTCATAGCTGACTTGTCTTCGTTGGAAATTTGTAACTTGTTTTCATTTCTCCCAGGCTGACCTGATTATGGCCTTTAACTGAATTGCACCTGATTTGATGGCCAACCTGATTGTCCTCATTAGCTTTGCCTCGCTGGGAGAAATAAATAAAAGGTTAAGAATGCTCCAATTTCAAGCATATTTTACACTTGTGTTCAAACAGATTTTGCCTTGATTTAATCTGCTCTGTCCTAGTTCGATTTCAAGCAAGCCTGATTTGAATTGTTTCTTCTGATTTTCAGAATCATAGCTTTCCTGAGAAATGCATTCAATCAGACTTTGGCTGTCATCATATGGAGTTTGGACCTTTTTGGGCAGACCTTTAACTTTCTTTAGCCTCTGATTTTTCTTGACAAATTCACCCTTCCAATTGCTGGTTTTTGGGATCAGATATTCCTCCGTACCTTATCTTCAATTTATCAGATTTTAATGACTTCTTTCAGTCCCCACACTTGGATTGCCCCTTTGTATTGTGCTTGTTCTTTGTTGCTCAATGGCATTTTAAAGTGGTTTTACCTTTGACATGCATCTCCACAGCCAATGTGGGATACAAGATTTTTTCCTCTTAAAGCATAGAAACTTGTGTAAGTTGACTTCTTTTAATTTCCTTTCATTATTAAGCTGGTGGAAAATTAACTAGCTTGAGGACTTATGTATATTCATTTCCTTGATTTCTTTTGCCTCAATATCCAGAGGAAAGTCGATTGGTATAAGGATTGGTTTCATTCTTCTTTTCCCCTCTTGAAATTTCATTAAGTCTCCTGAAGTAGGAAATTGCATTTCACAAGGACAAAAACAGTTTTATTTCCCCTTTGGTTTCCTTCACCAACACTGTAGTGGAAGATCGTTTGCTTTCAGTTTTGCCTTTCAAACTCTCTCGAATCCCCCAAAGTGGAGATTCGATAATCATGGGGACGAATCCTTATAAAGCCTTAGTCTTTCTTCTACCATGCCTAGCTGGTTGAAATTCGACGAGGATAGGGACTTTGATGGCATTTGAACTTAATCATCTTTCTTGCACTTTGGGCTTTGAGGGAAAATCGACTTCCATAGAGACTTTTGGTCCAGACATGGTGGAAATTTAATTTTCATAGGTACTTTGCTCTCTGCTTGCAAGATTTCATCGTTTTAGTCCAAATTAACAAGTAAATAGGGTATTAAAACATCCTAAAAATCATTTAACTAGCCAAAATACCTTAATATTTGGGAATTTTCCCTCAGAACTTGACAATTGTTTTTTTCATTTTTCCTAATGATCTTAAAACTTTATGACTTGTCCATATTTGCAACTTTGGACTTGGAGGCTTAACCACTTCTCAATGTAAAATTGACACCCTGGAGCTCAAATTGACACTCTACTACCAAAACCCTAAGACTACCAAACGTAAAGAGTGTGTCCCCATTTGCAATGGGGCAATGGTGTGAAAAGGTCACAACAGTCAGTAGAATGTGGTTAATTTCAGAGATTTTTGGCCAAAAATCCCTCTTTAAATTTCAAAAGATTTTTCTATGCCTAATTACACCTTTCTAGAGATCATGTGGTTCTCCAACATTTGAAAGTGAGTTGGCCCCCAACAAATTCAAAATTGAGTGGGCTTCAAATGAGCTTGTTATTATTGTTACAATAACTAACATTTTTATTATGTAGTTATTATTATTATAGTTAAAAAGCAATTTTATTATTAAAATAAATGACACCATAGTGTTCGTTTGGTCTCAAATTCTGAAGGGTGGTCATCTCTTGGTTGCAACAATAGAAAAAGGATAGGCACCAGTCATCACATCAACAATCGGGCCAACCATGCTCTTGTAGTATTTAATTTATGGCAATATCACAAGACTCAACTTGTTTCTGTTGAGGTTTCCTTTAGTCAATCTTTATCATATCTCAAGGATGTATTGATGGTTTTTGGTAGTTGATGAACAAATAAAAGTTTTTTTCTTCTTGATGGGTGTTTTTGCGCAGTGCGCTCACCAACTCAAATAAAATACACTATTTCTCTTGAATGCAATCATATCCCAATTACTCTGAGTACAACTACCCCAAGGTTTCTTAGCCAGGTCTTGACTGTGCGTAGATGACTTAGTGTTTGATCTGATTTGCTGGTATCACAAGGGTCCTTACATAATTAGCTGGGAACTTCAGATTTGAAATGTGTATCATCAAATTTAGCAATGCCTATAATACTTTCCTAATCTAGCCTAGCTTTTAAAATAAATTACAAAAGGCAAGGTGAGGATGAGATAGGGATAGAAATCCTAAGGACAATTACAGAGACAACTCAATGCTTCATGTAGACAAATTCATTAGGTAAACTAATTCTTGCTTCATTAAAAAGTTCACAATTTACATTGAAACGGTGCAATCTTCAGGATAAACAAATATTTTCAGATTGTAGACATTCATTAAAATACCCATATATGACACACAATTAATAAACATCCACAATTGAGCTATAATAGGGTACAAATTAGCCAAGCAGCAAATAATAAGCAACGAATTACTAATGGATGAATCAAGAATTCATTAATATACCCCAACAATTTATTATCACCATATCTAAACATTATCTAATTTGGAAGAAAGGAACCATGTAAACCTATTTGGAAGCACAAGTGAACACCAAATTAATGTTTCTTATTTACATTAATTCCAAATAACTTAGTCCAACAATTTCTTGATCAACCCTTTTGAGAGAACATTATCTTCTATAGGAGAGGTAGACAGTTTAAGTTTACAATAGATGGTGATGATTTATCCAGCACCACATACTAAGATTACATAATAGCTGGAATAGTTTGACACTTGTCCCCCTTTTTCAACCAAATTTAGTTATACTGCTCAAACAGTTATTTTCTATAAAAAAGAAAAAAATTAGTTTCCTTTTCGCTTGGACAGCTATGTTTGTGAGAAAAGGACAAAATTGCCTCTTCTGTGGACTTTTCTATATATAAAAGACTTTTATGAATAGTTGGAAAGCTGGAACAACAATTGATACATTCTAGCATAATTTCACATAGGAAAACTTAGGCCTTTGTGTAAATCTGGAGTTAACCAGCAAATTTTGAATAAAGTGGGTTGTTCCGTGGGCAAACCCTACATTTGCAAAGCCCCAATATCTGGTCTGTCTCCTTGTTCTGGCTCATCTTGTGAGGAGAATCACTTGCATGACAGTATATCAATAAAGCACTTTGCAAGACATGAAAATTGCATAGCTTAATTAATCAAAACATCATTCACAAAGAAAACCCATTTTAAATGAACATTTCAACCATTTTGTGATCTTGAGTATTGAACCTTGCGAGAGTTTAGGGGCAATTTTTCAATTGTTGTAATTTGGGGTGCTTTTTCCAGTGTGGGAACTCGAGGTGCCTTTTCCACTACGGGAATTTAGGGTGCTTTTCCTACTATGGGTATTTGGGATGCTTTTTCTACTACAAGAATTTCTGGGGTTTTTCCACTGGGAATTTGGGGTGTTTTTTCCTTTGTGGAAATTTTGGGGGCTTATTCCAATACGTAAATTTTGGGTTTTTCCATTGTGAGAATTTGAGGTGCTCTTTCCTCTGTGAGAATTTGAGGTGCTTTGTCCACCGTGGGAATTTCAAAGGATTTTTCCACTGGGGATTTTGGGTGTTTTATCTATTTTGGGAATTTTGGGAATTTTTTCATAGAGGGAATTTGGGATCTTTTTTCACTGCTGGAGTTTCTGAGACTTTTTCCATTATGTGAACTTGGATTGTTTTTTCCACTAGGGTCCTTTTCCACTATAGGAATTTCAAGTGCTTTTCTTTGTGAAAATGTGAGGTGCTTTTCCCACTACAGGAATTTGGGGTGCTTTTCCCACTATGGGAATTTGAGATGCTTTATCCATTGCAGGAATTTGAGGTGCTTTTTCCATTTTGAGAATTTGATGTGCTTTCTCAACTTAACTTTATGTAGTGCCAATCTTGTAATGGAAACTACATGCTAAATTTCCGCAAGAGATTAAAATGCAACCTTATGAAGTCAAACATGTTGAAATCTCACTAAATATTTCAAATTCTTCTTAAAGAAAGACATTCCCTTAAAAAACAAAAACAAGGCTAAGGACCACACAAAGAAAAGAAAAGAAAAGAAATAGGGGTCCTTGCTTTCAGCAGGATGTGTGTGCAAGGGGCACAACAAGTGGTGACTCTATGGGGAAAATGCTCCTAAGGATTTCAGAGATAAACAAGAATCAGGAACTCAAAATCTCCAGGTATCAGCTTCTATATCAAGTCAAATGAAGGGAACACATGGTTTAGAAATCAAATTCATTAGTTAGCCTAACCATTCATAGTAGAAATCTAAGTGTGTTAAGTTACGTTCATTTCCTTACTTAAGTATCTAAGAGAATTACGCTTTATTACGTTAAGCTACATGAATAATTTTCTTCAAAAGTAACTTGGACATTGTCTCATTGCCAGTCAGGGATCTCTGACCGTGTTGAGGTTATCATTGTGATTCTCTCAAACATAGCTTTACTATCAGCTAGGCATCCATAGCCCCGATAGAGATATTTGTATCTTACGAAAAGTCAAGATTTCTGATTTTATAATTCCTTACCTCTTCTTTTGATATCCCTTTTCTCTTTTTTTTGACCCATAAGCATTGAAGCTTATCATTAGGTCTGAGAGTCACAATGGAACTGAAGAAAATGTGTAAGATTATTCATTAACATGATATTATAAAGAAACCCATCGTGACTTAAGGAGTTTTAAAATATGTTCTGATTAAAACAGGTTTTACAAGGACCTGAAACCTCTAACAAAGGTTTAAATGAATATTACAATAAAGTTTAGCATAAACTGTGCCATAGCACCTATGAAAAAAAGTCCCAACAGCAAAGAGGCAGCAAGCCTAATAGCAGACAAAACACCAAAAAAACACAAAGACGAGTTTTAAAATATGTTAAAGGATATTTTTGGGCTATACAAACCATTAATTCTCTTTTCAAAAACATGCGTTCAATTCATTTGACCTTAAGAAGAAATTTCCATCATTGATTTACAGAAAGACGATTGATGTTTCTCAAAGAAAACTCGGATATTTCTCTCAATAGTCATTGTCATGCTTACGAACATACCCAAAAGGAAAGGAAAACCTTGGACATGACAATATGACAAAGCAAAATAAACATGTGTAAAACCATTTATACAAAACTAACTATAAACATAGGGAACATTTGAACAAACAAAACCTAGAAAACACAAATCAACACATGACCTCACATGATTTCTCAGTATCTGCAAAAGTAATAAGGTCGGGGTGCGGTTCTAAGTCTGGCAAGTTTTATCCTTGTATAAAAAAAACACATTCTGTTTTTTTAAACTAAAGGAGGGGTAAAAATCTATTCAACACAGAGACTTACAAAACAAGAAAGGCCAGTCGCCCAATAGAAAAAAACAACACTGCACAACCCTATCTTTATCCACTAACTAATCCACCATGTGAGAGAATTTTGAATATAATTGTCCTCTATCCACAATATTCCAACTTTGCATTTGAGTAAAAGCCTATGTTGGTGTTTTAAAATGATTTTACGCTTTGTAAACTACCAATATACCTATAGATAGATTTTAAAGAGTGGTTAGTTCCAAATATGGGAAATCTAAGGTAACTGGACCAACTATAGGGACAAGACTTCCCTCTGCGCTTTTGACTCTGCATTACCAAGGCGGGTGTACCTAATCCAGTTAAATATACAACACTTTACAATTCTTTTAGGATTTAAACAACAAAAAATTATAAGAAAATGCTGAATGATAACCACTCATTCATGAATTCTCAACTACCATGAAGAACACACAACACACAACCATAACCATAATACTACATAAACACAAAGGAGAGACTTGAATCTGGAGTATTTGTATTAAGTATGAAGAATCATGCTCCTGTATACTATTTTCTTCAAAATATACACCACTTCAATAATAGCAAAAGACCTGAAACTTTTCTATTCTATCTTAACACAATCTAATACAATCTGCTATATTCCCTTGGAACCAAAAAAAACTGGACCTCAATTGGCAATCCCTCTTTGGACCCCCAAAAACCGGAACCCAAACTACATTAACTTGGTGTCCCAGACTGTGCCGGAAATCATGACAATAAGTGAATCATGACAGACTACATTAGTCCTGGATATAGCCGGAGATCATGATACTATGTTGTCTCTGAGATCAAGATTGTTATTTGATAGACTATACTCAGTTATTGTCTTGGAATGTGTCGGAAATCAGATAACTAACATACTTCTAGGACATATGTGTTGATAAGCATCTTAATAGTGCTAGTGTGAGATTGATTATAAATTGATTATTCAAAATGGTTCGATCTTATCTCAGAATTGTTCAACACTGTTTGTGATGCCCAACGATGTTGAGGTTGCTCAAAATCAGATCACCAATTATGTGATTAAGCATATCCTCCCTCTCTAAGAGGGAGTGTTAGAGTTATAGCACATAACAAATAGTTATGACCATGTAGGGTCATGAACCTATGTGGCTCTTGCCACGTAGAGAAAATTGAGGCATGATGGCTGATACAGATCATGATAGATGATATCTTGCATGGTGGATTAAGTTCCTTAAACAAACCATGGCCTTCTATTGAGATAGACATCTTGTGATGGCTGAAACAGATCATGATAGATGATAATTGATAAATGTTCCAATGGTAAGTATTATTGAGGCCGGTACATGTGCACATTACTTATAGGACATTTTTTTTTGAGTTATGGTGAATATCATGTGACTTGATATTCCTGCATATACCATATCTCCTGATATCAACAGTAAGGTGGTATCTCCTCTCTTTCAAAATTAATGGACTTATTGAGATTTGCATCTTGATGGATTTTATCTTCTCTGACTAAGAGGGAGTGTTGATGTTTTGTGTAGCTATGGTGAGGGTCATAAGTGCTGGCATGGGAGACCACTACACATTATGGTTGATCATCCTCCCTAGCTAAGAGGGAGTGTTAATGTTTGTAGCTTCAGTCGTACATGATCATTTAGAATACATATAATATATGTTGATTAATAATAATATATTATATATGTTATATTATTATTAATCATATGAAATTTAATATTCAATATTAATCTATTATATTATTCTAAATTAATAATTGATTGATGAAACATTATAAGATTGATTAAATTATAATTAATGGGAAGAGGCATGTCCTTTAAAGGACATGCCTCTCTAAGGGCATAGTTACATAATCAATCATCATTATATTAATCATATAATAATGAATAGACATGTCCCATGAAAGGACATGTCTCTCCTTGCCTCATCCTCAATATAAATGCAAGAGAGATTGCTGCATTTGAAACACACATACAACATAGAGTGCTATTACATTTGCAGCTATCCTAAAATTTAACAAGGAAGGGAAATTGTTGTAATGGTTTTTCATACTTATCCGTTCTCTCTGCATTATTTGTATTATCAGAAGTATGTATGCTCTTTGAGTTATATTGTTTGAATGAGATCTCAAAGATTTGTTGTATGAGATCATGTTGTATGTATCTTTAAGATCTTTTTGCTGTAGAAGAGTTTTTCCGAGAGCATTGGCTCATGATGTATGAGCATGTTATGTATCCTCATATAGTTGCTAGTGCAACCATGGTTTGTAATCAGCTACTATTATGTAATTTGAAAAGAGATTTCAGCATTGGAGGATATATACCTATAAATTTCAATGGTATTCATGGTTTCCCAAATGCCATACCAGTTGAAATCAGAAGCGAGCTTGCACAGTTTGGTGAACATAAGTTTGAATCACCATCCAAACATCTTTAACAGTTCAGTAATTTGATGGAGGGTTATGAAATAGAGTGTGAAGATGTGGTCATAAAGTTTTTTGTACAGTCATTAAAGGAAGATGCAAGAGAATGGTTCTCGAATTTGCTACTGTGTTCAATCAGCTCATGGGATGAGTTCAAGTTGGTCTTTATGGATCAATTTGGTGAGAAAATTTGTGAGTTCTCGGTTCTCAGTGAGTTCATGGATATTCATGTCAGACAAGGTGAGTTGGTTCCTGAGTTTAATTTTAGGTTTACAAAGGCATTGAAGAAAATCGCTGAGAAGTGTAGGCCTCAAGATGCAATGTCCTTGATTAGTTCAATTCGTTGGAGAATCTGTTGAGGACTGCAATTATATTGATATTATTTTTGCATTGCCTTATCACTACAATCACACTCAAAATTGAACATTCTGAACATCCACATTCAAGTATCGACACTTGTACAAACACTGCATTCAAGTATCAACACTCTGTGATACTCTCTTGGCAACATTATTATCAATTATCAATAACTGATCTGAGCATTCGACATTGGCAACATCAACAATGACCATGGATGGGTATCATTCAGAGTATACAACATAGACATCATCGACATCCATAGCAACATTCAGAGCATTCGATAGCAGATATCAGCAACATCAACCAGTAAGCATAGATTGGCATCATTCAAGGATTTGAGAGTGGAATGACATCACTGGTTACCATATATACAGTGGAATTTGGCATCATAGTCAAAGGCAACATCATTACAACGATCGATAGTTACAGAGGTTCGACGTACTCATCTTGGAGTTAATTGAATTCATCACTAAAGGCATTGATCTCCTTGAATAGATCATTAGTTGCATCACGCCATACTCTCCATATTACATGTAGATTACACCTTTCTATTGTGCTCGCAAATTCATACCAAATTGACATTCATCATCAACGAGTGGATATCAAGCAACATTCATAATTCTGGTCATCATATAGTTTGTGCCTACTAAAATACAATTGGTCATTATATGCAACTTCCATTACATATGCTAATTGCTTGGAGGCCGAGTCACCAAGTTGCCAAGCATTTTCTGATTGTAATTGCATTCTGATAATCTATTGATTTTTGATTTGTAGCTCAAAATTTGTGTCAATTCTCTCTTTTTATCATTTGTAATTGTTTGGGACATTTCAGTGGTATCAAAGTTTGTGATCTTGCCAGCCTGTCGGGAGTTGGATGCGCCATGAGCTTACAGTCTATCAGAGGAGTAGATACTGCTCCTTGGATAGAATGGGAGATATAGCCCTATTGAGGGAGACATCTAGAGGACAATGACAGATGAACGACACCATAGCAAGAGGACAACAGCTGAAATGTCTCAAAATTTAGAGATCAATATTTATTTCCAAATTGAGGGAGACATCAAAATTTAGAGATCAATATTTATTTCCAAATTGAATACAATCAGAGACAATAATGAAATAAAACCGATAGGCTCCAAATGTTTGCTGTCGCATTGAGAGGCACAGATACAAGCAATATGTTGAGTAGTTATGCGAACCGTGGATTGAGATAGATCAAAATGATCGCTGGTATATTTGAGTTGCTACTACAGTTATCTCAAGAGTTTGAAAGCATCACTAGGATTGGACTACTGATAATGTATGGATGTCGCCACCTTTACTTATTGATATCTCAAATCGAACTGTCCAAAAGCGATGTTTGTGTATGGATGCTTGCATTTTATCCTTGATGATGCATTGACTCGTTATGTAATTATTGTTAGCCTCTAGATGTGAGTGTTNGCTACTACAGTTATCTCAAGAGTTTGAAAGCATCACTAGGATTGGACTACTGATAATGTATGGATGTCGCCACCTTTACTTATCGATATCTCAAATCGAACTGTCCAAAAGCGATGTTTGTGTATGGATGCTTGCATTTTATCCTTGATGATGCATTGACTCGTTATGTAATTATTGTTAGCCTCTAGATGTGAGTGTTACCGCTGACACCAATGCTTTGTTATTATATCGCAGGTGTAGTATGATGTCTCCAATAATTGTGGCCTTCGAGTGTTGCCTTCCCAAGTGGACATCGCATGGCTCAGGAATGCGATTGTAGTATAGTTGTTGCACTTGGTGTATGTGTATTACATATGGATCTTGGCCACAGATGTTAATGATGTCACCTAATATAACACTAGTTGTAGATGCTGATCATGGGTGGAATTGATGAGTCAGAAGTCGGTGCTCTGCATTGGAAATTGAATTGGATGGCTCGCTGATTGTAATCTTGAACTTAGGTGTCCTGATATGCAGATCACTGGTGTGATCGATTGTCTCTCAACGATGCTTTGCAGCTATGATGGATGATGCCAATTCTTTGCCCAGGTAGCCTTCGATCAAGAATTCGGATCAAGGCCAAAAGGTATCGCTATTTGCAGCCAGGACAGAAGTGACAGAAGTTGATTGCATCTGTCACTTAAATAATAAACAATGATAATAAAGTTATTTAATCCTTCTTGAAATAGGATTAAATAATAAATAATAATAATTCAATTAAAAATATAAAAGAATAATATTAAAAATAATTAAATATTAGTTAAATTAAACAAAAGGTCAAAAGGCATGAATGGAAAAGTTGTCTCTCAAATGAGAGGTATAAAAGAGAGAGATGAGAACTTCATTTGAGGAAAAAAGGGGAGGAAGAAAGAGTGGATCATAACAATTAAGGAGGTATTAAGGGAAAGGAAAGAGAAGAAAATAAGGAAGTGACTTGCGAAAGGTGAAGGGTTATGACTCTTCGAAAGGATTATGATTATGAAGGGTTGTGACTTTTTGAAAGAGGGACGATTATGAAGGGTCACAACTCTTGCCAAAAGACAGACATGAAGAGGTGTAACCTCTCCCTCACATGGGAGGATATAAAGGAGAAGAAGGATCAAATGGAATGTGGTAAAATAGGAGTAGAGGAGATCTAGAGCAGATTTTGACTAGAAGTATAAGGAGGGATCTGAAATAAGAATTGAGAAGGGAAGATGAAAATAAGAAGAGGATGCGGACCTTGAATGGGATATAGATTCTCAATTACATTTGCATTGAAGAACTTCTATTTCTGCAACGTAAAGAGAGAATAAAGATTATCAATACATCTTCAACATAAAGAAAGAATAAACGTTATCATTACATCTGGAAACGTAAGGAAGCATAGGTGTTATCATTACATCCGTATACGTAGAGAAGCATAAGTATTATTTCTTCATCTATAACGTAAGGGAGGGATAAGTATTAATATTATAATTACCCTTGCAACTCAAGAAAGGGGAAGATAAGACCATTGAATCAGTGATAGCAATAGAAAGAACATCAGCAACAGAGATCAGTAGTAAAAGAGGGCAGAATAACTCAGACAAATCGACTTCTTGGGATTTAATCGAAGTAAAAGGGGTCTCAATCAAAGTGAATAGTATCTTTGAACCCCACTTGTTTTGATAAAAAATTGTAATCTAGGGCAGATTTGGATACTTATAATTTGGGGACATTACAAGTACTATGAGAGCATGTTCCTGCCAGCTTGAGGGACATTATGATTAATTGCCCCAAGAGATGAATTTGGTCATGATTGGACATTCTTACCTCTTGTGGGGCAAGGGAACTATGTCTACATATATTCATATGTATGCTTTGTGTTTTCATGCATATGCCTTGTGCCTGGATATATTCATGTGTCTATTGTGTGTATGCTTTGTGCTTGCATATATCCATGTGTGTGCTTCATGTTTGGTTCATAACTAATTTGTTTCTCTAAGAAACCATCCTAGTTTATGATTGTTTGAGGAAAAACAATCTTGGGAAGGGCGAACAGTCATCCCCCCTTCTTGAAATTGGATTAAATAATAATAAATAATAATTAAATTAAAAATATAAAAGAATAATATTAAAAATAATTAAAGATTAGTTAAGTTAAACAAAAGGTCAAAATACATGAATGGAAAAGTCGTGTCTCCCTCAAATGAGAGGTATAAAAGGGAGAGATGAAAACTTCATTCGAGGAAAAAGGGGGAGGAGGAAGAAAGAGTGGAGCATAAGAATTAAGGAGTTATTAAGGGAAAGAAAAGGGAAGAAAATAAGGAAGTGACTTGCAAAAGGTGAAGGGTTGTGACTCTTCAAAAAGTTGTGATTATGAAGGGTTGTGACTCTTCGACAAGGTTGTGACTCTTTGAAAGGGTTGTAATTATATGAAGGTTGCGAATTTTCACAAGGGTTATGATTATGAAGGGTCACTACTCTTGCCAAAAGGCATACATGATGAAGAGGTGTAACCTCTCCCTCCCTCACATGGAAGGATATAAAGCAGAAGGATCAAATGGAATGTGGAAAAAAGGAGTAGAGGAGATCTAGAGAAGAGAGAAGATTTAGAGGAGGAGAGATCTAAAATAAGAATTGAGAAGGAAATAAGAAAATAAGAAGAGGATATGTAGATCTTTGTTAATGTTTGTAGCTTCAGTCGTATGATCATTTAGAATACATATAATACTTTGATATTGATTAATAATAATATATTGTATATATATGTGTGTGTGTGTGTGATAGATATACATATATATGTTATATTATATATATTATGCAAACCTATATTATTCTAATATATGATTGGTTAATGAAACAATAACAATAGACATGTTCCATGAAGGGACATGTCTCTCCTAGCCTCTTTCCCAATATAAATGAAAGAGAGATTGTTGCATTTGAAAAACACATACTATAAATACAATCTAGGCAGTGCTATTACATTTGCAGCAATAATGACTCATGCAACATGGTATCAAAGCCAGACTGCGAATGTAGAAGATAAATACATTGCAATCACTGTACTAGGTGGCTGCGGACTCCAAGCAATATGATATCGCTGCGGACTATTATATTTAAAGATCCATAAATTCTTTTCACCATATAGATGGTAAATGATGGTATTGTGGCTCAAATGCTTTGCTAAGTTGATTAAGTAACATCAAAAAGCCAACATTGAAGATAAAATTGTTGCAAGTGATACGAAGCAGGTTTTTGTTCAACGACTGTAATTCATAAATGGAGGAGATTGATATCTTCATTGACACTATCTACAAATTGCAAAAATTATTTAAAGGCCCGATAACTCAACAGAAGAATAAGAAACTGCCTCTTCAAAATTTGACAAACATATATTGTATATATCGGAAAGTTGTTGAAATCTCCGATGAAAGTTTAAAGGTGCCGATAAGCTCAAAGATGGCAACGTGTTTGAAGAGGTGGCGACACATCAGAAAGCATGTTAATGGAGACTTTCAGAAGTTTTGAGTTATTGAAAAACCTGATAGAAAATTTCAAAAAAAAAAGTGGTGACACGTTGGAAGAAACTGTTATCTAATTGTTCGTCCACTCACCCTGTTTATTAATACGCCAAGAAACAGTCATTCTTCACAAGATTGACCTCTTAGCTGCAAGCATCGTAAAAAAGAATGAATGCAGAGCTTGTGTACTTCTTGAGACATTTTTTAATCCTCCAAACGTCTATCAAAGCATAATGGTTGGCTGATGTAATGAGTGTGGATGCTCTGAAGATGTTATGTAATGATATGGAAAGTCGTCTCCTCTGTTCGTAGGGTGACTATGTTTGTTCGAACGATTCCTCCTTTGCTATGTGTTGTTGTATATGGTAAGTTGACGCCACATGAGATCTTCCGAAAAGATTGTAAAGCGTAGAGCGTACAAATTCTTGCTATATATATGTCTATCCTGAAGAGAGCCTTGGTTTGCAATACATGCAAACGTGAGAGCATGAACGCCGCAAAGAACACAACAGTTTGCTTCTACTCTCCTTGCGTGGTCACTGATATAGTATACTGAAATTGATGGATGTCTATACTTGTTCCAACCCTCCATTTTTATGCAGGCGGTGAGTAGGATGGCAGCGGTTATTGAATCTGGTTTGAATGTCGCGTGAAGTATATATTTGACCCCGCGTGGCCTGAAGATTGACTGCGTAGTTTTGGACTGCATTTTGAAAGCCCTGGACCGTATGGCAGAGGAAGTCTACGATGTGATGGCAGAGGAAGTCTCCAGTGTGATGGCAGTCCGTGTAGATTGAAGAATAACTCCCATGGGCATTGTGCAGGTTCGCATATTTTTTGAAGGGGTGATCCACGTTCTCTATGCTATGTAACACCACGAGCGAGGCATGGAATATAGTAGCGAGGATATTGTAATGACCCTCACTAGTAGGATCACTAAAACACCCCAAATCTGAACTGTGGCAATTCGTCAAACAGTTGGCATGCACTGAAATGTTCTGCTTGTAATGATGTGTTTCAATGTGTATATTGTTTTGGCATCAACTATGCAATTGAGATAACAATACCAATATAAAATGAAAAGACAATGCAAGCCAATATATTACGAACTTCTCAAATCTGATTGGAGAGTAGGACTGATTCAAACTATTACAATGAGCATTGATTCATGACAACAAGATGAAATGCAACTATCAATATCTGATTATCTATTGACTGCTTATTCTGAGAATGAATGACTGATTCCAACACTAAACATACCATACAAATATCAGTGCCAAATCTGGTCTCTGTTATGATCAGTACAA
>MU224764.1:240255-254591 GCA_018584345.1 Thuja plicata
TATATATATATATATATATAATGATGCAGCAAGTCGAGCCATGGATGACAACGGCTATGAAAGTAATGGGATCGGCAAAGGAAAGCACAGGCAATGGTTGCAACCAAAGATGTGCCCAGGGCAAAGTTCTTTACAGTGGAACAAGGTGGCCACAACAAGAAGCCACGGGTTTTTGGGTAACAGAGATCAGGAGGTCTTTAGGACAAGGCAGTCCAAACAAGATCGATGGGTTCAAAATAGGAATGGCCCAACTGGTTTGGAGAAAAGGAGTTGGCCAAATGGCCGAGCCGGATGGATCCCCCCACGACAGGATCTCTCGCAGACTCCAGGAGTATGGCGGAATGGACGGGGGAGGGAGAATACATAACCTTTTGTCTGGAAACCAAGTGGATCCTTTCATCGTCCATGAAATTTTACTTTCAAGAAGATTGAGGGTAAATTCTAGCGCCCAAAAGAAGTGAGCAAGGCCTGAACAAATAACAGATCGGGGATGGCAACCCAGAATACTGGAGAAAAGGTAGATGATATTGTTCCCATTAGGGCTTCTTCTTTATTGATAAATAGCCCCCATTGGAATGATTCAGTTAATAGGTTACAAGAAAAAGCCTTCTTTATGAAGTGGATTGGACCTTGGCCTTCCATAGCAAAAATCCAAAAATGGACAGATGAACATTGGGGGAAACGATTTGAGATAAAAACCCTAACAAATGAGTTCTTCTTGGTTATCAGTCCTTCAAATATGGACAAGGAATGGATCATGAAAAGCGGTCCATATATGTTGGATGGAAAAGGCATTTACATTAGAGATTGGAAGCCAAACTTCAACCCAGATAAAGAGGAAGTAGAAAACATTGCTGTGTGGTTGAAACTCAAAAATCTTCCATGGGAATATAAGGATGATGAAACTTTAAAGGAGATTGGCAATAGTTTAGGGATTTTCCTACAAGCTGAGGAAGCGGTAGATGAAAATGACTCAAAAGTGCTTGTCAAAGTGCAAAAATGTTATCAGATTCCAGATTTTGTAGTCCTTGGATCGGCAAATGGGGAATGGAGATTAAAAATTGAGGTAGACATTGCTGATGTTCAAATGGAGACAGAGAAGGGCGGTGAGAAAGGCAAGGGACTTGAAAGCAATAAAAGCGTGGAATGGATTAAAAAGGCAGAAGAGAATCGAACCAGATTTCCCCCTTGGTCGATAGGCTTCGAGGAGGAAATGATAGCAAGGTGAGAGTTAGATGATACAAGAACACCCCAAGGATTATGCAGCCCAGAGCTCTCAATGGAGAACTATGAAAATATAAGGGATCATGCTGGCCCCTCTCAAACAACAACCATGAAAAGCCCCGATTTTACTCAAGTGGTAAACGAGACTCCCTTCTCTTCGGTAATGGAAGCTACTAATAGTGATATAAGGGAAACACAAAGAATAGGAGATGAATGTGGGCAAGTTCTAATTGTACCTGACTCATGGGAAGAAGTTTTACACACTCCTAAAATCTGTAAGCAATGCAATACTGATAGAAGTTGTAAACCAGACTTCACTACAGATGGGGTTTTTCATTCAGAACATGTGGAACATACCCACGAAGAGAAGGAAAGCGAACTCTTAGACTTATTCAGAGATATTCAAATATCCCCTATTAGAAACTTGGAAAAGTCTATGGAAGATATGCAAAATAATGAGGAGCACAGCTGAAATTCAGATTCAAAATATGAGTCTCGGGAGGAAGAGGTAGGGGATGAGAACTTAGGTTTTCAAGATCAGATGGATATATTGGAGAAAAGGACAGTAAGTTAGACCGAATCAATGATTAAAAAACCCAATATCAAGGAAAAGAAATAGAGAGGTTGTAAATCTACCAAGGCAAAGCTTGCCATGGCTAGAAGTGCAGCAGACCAGTCAAAATTGCTGAGATGGGGAAGAGGCTATCCCTCTTCTCGGAAGCCATGAGACTCCTATCATGGAATGTCAGAGGCTGCAATGCCCCTGACAAAAGGCTTGGTCAAAAGATGTCTTGATCAAGCCCAACCAGATTTAGTGTTACTACAAGAAACAAAGTTAAGTGGAGAAGGCCTGTTACAGTTTGCAAGGAAATTTGGAATGTGGGGAAGCCTCTTTAAGGAGGCGGTTAGAGCTTCAGGTGGGTTCGGTATTTTATGGAAGGAAGTAGGGATGAATGTTAGCTTGGTGGAGGAGGGCAATCATTGGCAATTAGTTAAAGTTCTCTCCTTTCAGATGAATACTTGTTTTTTTGCCCTCAATATATATGGTCCGTGCAATCAAGCTATGAAGCAGCAGTTATGGGCTGCCCTAACAGGGATTATTAGTAGATTAAAGGATAGTGTTTTTCTACTTGGGGGAGATTTCAATGCCATTCTTTCCACTACTGAAAAATTGGGTGGGAAAGGATGGATAAGTCAGAGCCAAAAAGAATTTGTGGAGTTCGTGTCTACCAATGAATTACAGGATGTAAGTTTTCAAAACGGAGCCTTTACATGGACTAATAGACAAGTGGGATTTACTAACATTGCAAAAAAGTTAGATAGGTTCCTACTGGGGGGAGCTTGGGAGGATACCAAGTGGTTGTGTCAAGCTGAAATTCTACCAATAACCGGATTAGATCGTTTCCCAATCTGTTTAAGGATCCTTGAAGATGCTTTTCCTGAGCGTGCTCCTTTCAGGTTTGAAAAAATGTGGCTGCGAGAGGCGAGCTTTATGGATATGATTGATGTATGGTGGAATGCAGGTCCAAGACGATCTGGTAATTGTGCCTTTCTCTTTTTAAAAAAATTACAATACTTAAAAGAGAATTTAAAAGTTTGGAATAGAGAAGTGTTTAAAAACATTTTTAAGGAAAAGTTTAATTTGGAAGCTGAATTGGCTGCTTTAAATGAGCTCACGGTCCAAGGAGGAATAGACAATAATATCTACAATCAGGAATTGGAGTTAAAGAAAAATATAATGAAGTTTTAAATCGGGAGGAGATCTTCTGGAGACAAAAGTCAAGGGAGTTATGGTTAAAGGAAGGATAAATACTAAATTCTTCCATAACTCAGTCAAGGGAAGAAGATCCTTGAATAAAATTTTCTCTATCAAAGACAATCAGGGAAATATCTTGACGGATCAAGATCAAATCAATAGAGCTGCAATAGATCACCTCTCTGCAATCTTTGCCAAGGAAACAAGGATGGATGGGGAGGATGACAACCTTTTAGAGGTTTCACCACAACTTGTTTCAAGGGAACAAAACATGTTTCTGAGAACTGTCAATGAAGTCGAAGTCAAAAAGGCACTCTTTAGTTTAGGCAGCGATAAAGCTCCTGGACCTGATGGCTTCCCGACACTTTTCTTCCAAAAATCATTGCATATAATTGGAAAGGAACTGTGTGCGGTGGTAGAGGAGTCTAGAAAGGGGGGCTTCATCTTCAAAGACTTTAAGAATACATTTTTAACTTTGATTCCCAAAAAAGGGAAGAAATAATCCTTTGGTGGCTTTAGACCGATAGCCTTGTGCAATACGGTATACAAGGTAATTGCAAAGGTTATGGCTAACAGACTGAAATCGGTGCTACCTTCAGTAATTTTAGAAGAACAAAGTGGGTTCGCTCCAGGCAGATCCATATATGGAGTCATAGTGGTGCATGAGGCAATACACTCAACTAAATTGGGGAAAGAAGCTAGCATGATGATTAAACTTGACATCCAAAGAGCATATGATAATGTCAACAGAGATTTCTTGATAAAAGTGCTACAAAGATTTGGGTTTGACAAAGGATGGTGTGACTGGGTTCTCAGTTGCATTTTCACACCACGCCTATCCATACTGGTTAATGGAAGCCCCCAGGGCTTCTTTGATACTACTACAGGGATTCGCCAAGGTGACCCTCTTTCACCCTTTCTTTTTATAATTCTTGTTGAAGCATTGGGTTGAACAATCAAACAAGAAGGCTGTAGGGGGTCATGGAAAGGATTAAAGGTTGCAAGGAGTTTGGAACCTGCAACTCATTTACAGTTTCTTGATGATACATATCTCATGGGAGAAGCGTCTGCTAGGGAAGCCCTAATTATTAGATCTACCCTGGACTTATATAGTAATGTGTCACGGGGCTAGATTTAGCTCATGCCCAAGATGAGCCTCTCCTTGAGAATTCCAACCTCGCGTGGCACTGGCAAGCCTTACTTGCGACTCCCATTGCGGACGAGTCCATTTCTTGCTCCCAGACTACGCCTTACCCCAAACATCAAGTGCCCGCCACCTGACTGCATTAACATACACCCCGCGGAATAGAAGTGCTTGCCGAACCTCCTTGGCTCTACCTTCCTCTGCTGCTCCATGCACGTATCCTCGAGCCCAAAGCTCTACTCCTGTCCAACCCTGTTGGACCCCTCTTAAACTGGCCACCTTATGTGTTCGACTATGGCATCCCCCATAAGACCCATGCTACTAACATTAGCCTTAGTGATCTCAACTCCCCGAGTTCTCTTGATCACCGCTACGCCACTCTGAATGCTTGGAACCACCGTAGCTCCACCTTTCTCAACTATGCATGCCCCCTTGGACTATACACTGCATACCTGAGTACATTGGGACTCCTTGAGTCTCCCTTGCTGAACTCTGCATCCCACCTGAGTGACTTGGACCACTGAGTCCTCCTGCACGCTGCGCATGCTACCAAAGCATACTTGGCACTACCAAAGCACCTTCGAACATATTGAGACATCTTGTCCTTCCTTGCATGCTACCAAAGCATGCCCAGTACTACCGAAGCACTGGTGTCCCGTGTTGAGCTCCCCCAGTCCACCATAGACCTTGAAGCACCAATCCGTTTCCCATGGGACAGCTAACCACCATAGCTAGCTTTGAATCCAAACACTGAGCGCTGACTGCCTTGACCCCCCCGGTCTCTATCTACATGACACTGTTGGTGAACCCTGTTACTCATGCATCCATTGCATTCAAACCAACTCATGCATCCCTGCAATCTTAGCTCCTTGGATTCCCTGTGTAATGCATACCTACTTGAGCTCCACGCCCTTGTTCCATGATCCATCCCAATCCCTTGGTCGTTGTACTCACTTTCCAACTCGGCTGTACCACCATAGCACATTGCCTATGAACCATATCACCTTTTCAGTAATGCACCACAACACCTTCGATCACCCTTATGAGTCTGCCTCATGGCTTGGCTCACCTTGAGCACTCCTTTGGAACACCATATCCCATCCGCCATCCTGGACCCTGCTCGTAGGCCCTTGAGATACCGAATCTCAATGCAAATCCAACCTTCCAGGTAATCTGGATGTGCACCTAGTGCAGCACCCCTTAGATCCACCATGCATGGATATCTGGCTCTGCAACACTCACCCGCATAGCCTGCCCAACACAAGCTCCAACTCTCCTACTTGGACAACCCATTACGCAGTTGTCTCCCGCCTTGGGACTAGGTACTCCGCTTCCCCAGCTTTCGGGTCATGGATAACTCCCCTGGAGTCATTCCCAACATTGGCTCAGTTACTCTGCTTCACCGAGATAGGGACCACGAGCATGCATCCACCAATAAACCTCACCACCTTGTGATAAGGCGAGGCTACTCCATTTCATGTCTATCCATACGTTACCTCAAGTCTTACTGCAAGACAGGAGGGAAGGACTACTCTGCTTCGTCTCTCTTGAGGGAGGTTGGCCACCCTAACCACCCTTGATGCACTCTGGCACTTGCCCTCCATGGTTACACCTCAGATCCGTGCCATGCGAGATCCTACGCCACAACTGAGAGTGAGCTTCAAACACTCCGCAGTCCCAAGCTTACACCTCGGATCCGTCCCTAATGGGATCCTACACCACAACTGTGAGTGCCCAGCACACTAGACAACCCCATCATCTTGTGAATCGCCAGCCCCTTACATCTTCCCCCACTCTAAAACAGATGATGTCCTCGACGCCGGACCCACCAACTAGAGACCCATACTTTGCAACCTTAGAACTTGTTGAAGGGATCTACAGATGCCTTGTGCCCTGCACTTAGACTGCTCTCCACACCTTTGCACCATTTCTGTCACCGTGACATACTTGACGCTGCCAACATACCAAATGTTGACCGACTGCATGAATCCACTCCATGACTAACTTCCACTGAGCCACCCATACTGAATGGAACTTCGAGAACTGTATACCGAATACTTCTGTCTCTACTCTGCCTGTTGTACCATCCCACGACAACACCCCAATTTTTGTCTTCCACCTTCCACTGCCCAAGAACCAATCCTGACATCCACTGAAAGACAAGCCTGCCACACACCAAATGTGCAAGCCCTAGCTTTCCCAAGTTCACACGTGTTCAACCTTCGGCCCCATCGACTTCTTGTTTCGTCACTCTGCTTGCCTATTGCCTGACCTCATGGCATGCCCTGCATCCATTCCCTGTCCTCAACAGCTCAACCCAAAATGCCCACCAACATCCGTCTACCGATACACTTCCAGAACCTTGTGCCACCCTTAGTACTTGCATAAACCTTCCTCAGATCATGTGCCAAACACAATCCTACACAGAACTGTACCAAACAGCTCCCAATTTTGCACCTCAGATGATGTACCGAACACCAACCTACACCACTGTGCACCATGCAGCCCAAACTTACACCTCGGATGATGTACCAAACACCAACCTACTCCACACTGAGAATGACCATCGTAGCCACCCTGCAGCCCAAGTTTTGCCGATCCGTAACACTGGTGCCTAGCCTGCCACCATAGCCACCAAGTCAACCTGTCACACCACCAGCCTGTTACTCAGATTCACACCATGTAAATCCTANCACCAGCCCGTTACTCAGATTCACACCATGTAAATCCTACGCTGCACCACACCTTGTGGCCCCAAATTTACACCTCGGATGATGCACCAAACACCAACCTACACCACTCTGTACCAAACAGCCCAAGCTTACGCCTCGGATGATGTCTCGAACAAGACCGAACCTTGCACTGTCTCTGGCTATGCCACCATTTTCATGCTTTAGATAATGCCCCAGACAACATCCTACTCCACATTGCACCTTGCAACCCTTTTTTGTTTCTCCTCGGATCTGGTCCACGCAAGATCCTACACCCCACTGAGGATAACCACCGTAGCCACCCAACAGCCCAACTTTTACTCCTCAGAGTTGCCCCGTACAGCTCCTACCCCTCACTGAGGATAACCACCATAGCCACCCTGTAGCCCAATTTTACTCCTCAGAACCGCACCATACAACTCCTACACCTCACTGCTCCACGCAGCCCCTACATACTGGTCTTACATGTCCCGGACAATGCCAACTTCCCTGAAGTTGCACTCTTGATGAACCACAACAACCTCTGCAGCCACGTCCATCACTGCATTATGGCCTTGTGACACCTTGCCACATCTTGATTACCAAAGCCAAGTTCCAATGCTGAAACCAAATCCAACACTGTCGATACAAACTCACCATAAGCTCCCTATCTGTCTGACCATCTTTACGCTTTGATACCAACTTGCCACAAGTTGGGTATCAGCGTGAGCAAATTTATGCTCTGATGCCAATTGTCACGGGGCTAGATTTAGCTCATGCCCAGGATGAGCCTCTCCTTGAGAATTCCAACCTTGCGTGGCACTGGCAAGCCTTACTCGCGACTCCCATTGCGAACGAGTCCATTTCTTGCTCCCAGACTACGCCTTACCCCAAACATCAAGTGCCTACCACCTGACTGCATTAACATACACCCCGCGGAATAGAAGTGCATGCCGAACCTCCTTGGCTCTACCTTCCTCTGCTGCTCCACGCACACATCCTCGAGCCCAAAGCTCTACTCCTGTCTAACCCTGTTGGACCCCTCTTAAACTGGCCACCTTATGCGTTCGACTATGGCATCCCCCATAAGACCCATGCTACTAACATTAGCCTTAGTGATCTCAACTCCCCTAGTTCTCTTGATCACTGTTGCGCCACTCTGAATGCCTTGGAACCACCGTAGCTCCACCTTGCTCAACTATGCATGCCCCCTTGGACTATACACTGCACTACTTGAGTACATCGGGACTCCCTGAGTCTCCCTTGCTAAACTCTGCATCCCACCTGAGTGACTTGGACCACTGAGTCCTCCTGCATGCTGCGCATACTACCAAAGCATACTTGGCACTACCAAAGCACCTCCGAACACATTGAGACCTCTTGTCCTTCCTTGCATGCTACCGAAGCATGCCCAGTACTACCGAAGCACTGGTGTCCCATGTTGGGCTCCCCCAGTCCACCATAGACCTTGAAGCGCCAATCCATTTCCCATGGGACAGCTAACCACCATAGCTAGCTTTGAATCCAAACACTGAGCGCTGATTGCCTTGATCCCCCCGGTCTCTATCTACATGACACTGTTGGTGAACCTTGTTACTCATGCATCCATTGCATTCAAACCAACTCATGCATCCCTGCAATCTTAGCTCCTTGGATTCCCTGTGTAATGCATTCCTACTTGAGCTCCACGCCCTTGTTCCATGATCCATCCCAATCCCTTGGTCCATGTAGTCACTTTCCAACTCGGCTGTACAACCATAGCACATTGCCTATGAACCATATCACCTTTTCAGTAATGCACCACAACACCTTCGATTACCCTTATGAATCTGCCTCATGGCTTGGCTCACCTTGAGCTCTCCTCTGGAACACCATATCCCATCCGCCATCCTGGACCCCTCTCATAGGCCCTTGAGATACCGAATCTCAATGCAAATCCAACCTTCTAGGTAATCTGGATGTGCACCCAGTGTAGCACCCCTTAGATCCACCATGCATGGATATCTGGCTCCGCAACACTCACCCGCATAGCCTGCCCAACACAAGCTCCAACTCTCCTACTTGGACAACCCATTACGCAGTTGTCTCCCGCCTTGGGACTAGGTACTCTGCTTCCCCAGCTTTCGGGTCATGGATAACTCCTCTAGAGTCATCCCCAACATTGGCTCAGTTACTTCGCTTCACCGAGATAGGGACCACGAGCATGCATTCACCAATAAACCTCACCACCTTGTGATAAGGCGAGGCTACTCCATTTCACCTCTATCCATACGTTACCTCAAGTCTTACCGCAAGACAGGAGGGTAGGACTACTCTGCTTCGTCCCTCTTGAGGGAGGTTGGCCACCCTAACCACCCTTGATGCACTCTGGCACTTACCCTCCATGGTTACAACTCAGATCCGTGCCATGTGAGATCCTACGCCACAACTGAGAGTGAGTTTCAAACACTCCGCAGTCCCAAGCTTACACCTCGGATCCATCCCTGACGGGATCCTATACTACAACTGTGAGTGCCCAGCACACCATAGCCCCATCATCTTGTGAATCGCCAGCCCCTTACATAATGTTTTGGGGCAATTCATCAACTGGGAGAAATATGAGTCCTTAGAATACTGGGAATGAAGGCTGGAGTTCTTCCTAACAAATATCTAGGAATTCCACTCTTTGAAGGAGCTTCGAAGGCAAATTTATGGAAAGATTTGGTTGATAGTTGTGTAAAAAGAATGGATAGCCAGAAAGGAAAGTGACTTAATTATGCAGGACATATCTTGATGCTCCAATCGGTTATTTCTGCAGTTCCTTATACTTTTCAATGAGCTGCTTAAAGATCCCCATTAAAGTGCTGAAATACATAGCACAATGCATGAGAGTTTTTTGGAATGGGGGACAGGAAGAGGATAAAATACCACTTGTGGCATGGGATTCAATTTGTAAATCTCGCAAGAATGGGGGTGCTGGACTGAGAAGATGGCAGCTTATTAATCGAGCCCTAGGGGTAAAGCTAGTATGGGAAATGTACACAAAGCCCGATCAGCTATGGGTGAGAATCCTCAAGGCAAAGTATCTGGACACAATGGATGACAAGCGAATTCTTACAGTTCAGAAACCCCCCAAAAGGATCAGTGATATGGAACTTCATCTTGGAATGTAGCCCAGTAATATGTGACCATTTGTCATGGCAACTTGGTGACGGAAGGGAGGCTTCATTCTGGGATGATTATTGGAATGGCAAATTGGCCTTTCAGATATATACAACTCACAAGAGCTCATTGATAGTACAAAAAATATATGGGGTGAAAAGGTTCGGGATTATATGGAACAATACCAAGGGCCCTTGGGACTGCTGTGGAGATGGAAGGAGGCTACTACTATAGGTCTGAATGAGAGAATGAGCAATGCAATGAAAGAGATTTTTAATGGTAGATCTATACAGTTGTCGGATGTTAAAGATAATATAATTTGGTGTGTTGCTAAGAGCGGGAACTACTCTACAAAGCTGGTGTATAATTTATTAAGTAATGAGGAAACAACAAAGGACTGGCCATATAGACTGTGTTGGGATAAGAACGGCTTACAAAAAGTAGGAGCCTTTGCATGGATAACCATTCAAGGGAGAGTTTTGACAGGTGAGCGGAGAAAGAAATATGGGTTTGTAGGACCAACTATGTGCCCTATATGTAAACAAGCAAGGGAAGATATTGATCACCTCTTTGTCCACTGTGAATATGCCCAGCAATGCTGGGAAATGGTTAAATCAAAACTAAACCTCATTGGACCTATGTCAAATTCTCTTTTAGATATATTCAAGTGGTGGCTAAGTGGTTTTAAGAGATCTACTTTATCAAAAATATGGACTGTTTGCCCCTCAATAATCATATGGGAAGTGTGGAAAGAACGAAATAGAAGAATTTTTCAAGATGCTTCAGAATCAGTGGAGAAAATTTTACTTCGAATCAACTCTTCAATAGAGGAAGTAATGAGCTCATCAGTAAGCTGAATGCTAATACTGTCTTCACATTGTGGGATAGATCAATACATAAACAATGGTCGGGAATCAAAATCAGGTATAGGAATGATGGGAGTCAAGTAGGCATAATGAAAGTATGTAGAAAGGATGTATAGGATGGATAAAGATAAATTTTGATGGATCCTCGAAAGGGAATCAAGGAATTTCAGGAACTAGAAACAATAATGGGGAGGTGGTAGCACTTGCAACTCAAAGGATAGGGGCAGGGACAAACAATGTGGCAGAGGCTCAGGCAGCTTTGCTAGTAGTCAAATTGGGAGTGAGGTTGGGAGTGGAGAAGATCCATTTGGAAGGAGATTCGAAAGTCATAATAGAGGCAATCAAAAAGGGACATCAACATTGTAAGGGAGGTGGAAGTTCTTTTCCATAAATTTAATGAATTTTGTATCAGTCATACTTTAAGAGAAGGCAATGTTGAGACTGACAAAATAGCAAATTAGGCTACAAGTTTTGAAAAAATAGAAAATCCTATAGTTGAAGATTTTAGTTATATAGGAAATGACACTTTCCAATATTTCCTAAAAATAAGAATGCCTTTATGACATCACAAAATAACAGAACCGAATGTAGTGGATTTAATTTAGAATCCAAGCAAAGGCAAGTTTAAAGTTGCATGATGGAAAGGACAAGGATGACGGCGGAAATGTTTTGAGAGTCGTGGTAATGACGCGAAATCAAGACAGGTGAGATAAGAGAATTTAATGAGCGACAAGCTTTATGATCATTAAAGAGGGTGTGAAGTGATGGCTTGCATGCATAAAGAAAGACTTGTAAAGGAAGCAACATAGCCGTGGTGTTAAAAGCCGATTTCTAAATGCTTTAAACGCATAAATCAACAGAACAAAGAGTGTAATAGAGAAAGGAAAAATGGAAGCCACCTTTTGTGTAGACTCTGAGAAGCAAATGAAAGCCTTCAAAGGACTAGCTAGCTTTGAAAGGGTGAAAGGTTTGTTGAAAATCAAAACTGTGAGGATGGCGGAGGCCGTTTTGAAAGTAATTGGCGAACAATTTCAAGAATGACAGATCAAGCGAAGAACTAACCTAGATGTTATTGCAGTTCTCATTGCATGGGGCCTCGAAATCAGAGAGGAAACCGAGGAAGTGGGTCAAATCATAAGGGCACTATCTGAAGATGATGTGTTGGGTGAGCTTGACTCTATTCTAGAATGGTCTATACCTGGAATAGGGCAAGACGTCTCTGAATGCTCTAAGGAAGATGACGCTCGCCAATATTGGCTGATTTCGTTCCTCAAGTGGAGGCCGAAAGAGGATAAGCCTCTGACGATAAGGAAATCAAGGGAGGGCTGGCAACAAATTAAGGAGGAGGTTGCAATGCATGAGTGTAGGAAAAATGAAAAGATGGAGAAACTGATGGTGGAAGTGCCGCGTAAAAAATGCACCCAGACTGGCTGAAGGGGAAGGAATGCGGTTGAACGGTGAAAGGTGATTTCTCCATTTTTGCAAGGTGAATTTTGGAATTTTGTGCTGATGTGGGAAAGAACAGATCAGCTACCACCAATGGCGAAGAGTGCAGGTCATATAGATAATAGCCGAAATTGTAGAAGCAAGAGCAAAATTGGAGCACGAGCGTAGAAATCTAGCCGGGGTTAAAGCCGTAAAAGTAGAGCTTTATGCTTTTTTGAATTTTAGTGTATTCGGCTATATGCCTATGTAAAGCGAATGCTTTAAGGTTAGGAGAAGGATTAAATTTGAATAGATATAGACAGTAAAGGTTGAAGGACGTAATTATATATTTATAGTTTGTAAAGGAGCACGAACTCCTATAAAAGATAACTATAGAGTAGTGATGGATAACACTTTGAAGTTTTATAAATGTATTTCTATTTATATCAACACAAAAACCTATTACCGACCAAAATATATATATATATATAACTTTGTCCACTTTTGGCATTGCTAGCCTAACACCTATCTTGTCCAATGGTATTGTTGCTAATTGTAATCTCTTTAAAACTTGTCTAGTTCTAGCTTGTGTTGTGTTCTTCACCCGCATTTAATGAAGTGTAAGAAATATATAGATATATATTGCATACAGTAGCATTTTCTTATATTTTTACGATTCATACATTTAACTACTTTTAAAAATAGATTTATACATGCATATCACATTTTTTATTCATATATTTAATGCATACAATTGGATGAGCGTGTTTTATGGTTTACAAAACAGTTGTAATGCTCTATGGTAGTGTACATCTATAAAGGAGATGCTCTACTAGTGTTGCGGGCTATAGAAGTATAATACTATAGAAGTCAACAAGTAAAAACCCGAATGAGTGTCCGCAACTAATCCATATTATAAATACTCATGTTTATTCTTATATATGAGTCATAAACAAGATAATAGAATTCATAATGAAATGTGTCAGTTATTTCAGATTTAAAAAAAGCTTTATCCAACAATAGAACATGCTCATTTAATTGTACGCATAAAATGCGCACAATAGCGATACATGGTATTGAATTCATATTTAAGTTCACTTCTACCATTGATTAATGATAGAATCATAGAAGTGATAAGCTACGTATCATTCTGAATTGAGAGGTGTTGTATGAATGCCTGAATGGTTAGCTTGAGAATAATGTTTTAGTGATTCCAATGTTTATTGGAATAAATGAGGGAGTAGATGAGAATGGTAGATCAAGAATTTGGTCAAGCAATGCTCCTTTATTTACTTTTGTGAATCCTATTTTAGATCAGATGAGTTGATTCATAAAGTTAAAACTTAAAAGACATTAAAAATAATTGTTGTATTATGGATGAAAAGGAATTTATATTTTTAAACTTTTCTAGTTGTTATTAACAAATATTTTTTGAACTCATTTTATATTTGATAGAAGAATTCAATTTGTTATAATGTAATATTATACATAGAAATTATGTATCATATTTGATTTGGAAGACTGCAATTTGACAAGTAGAAGATATTTTCCACAGCAAGTCAAATTGTGATATTGCTATCAGGATTCAACTGTGTAGTTTTTTGAGTCAAACTCATTGACCCATGTTTCATGGGTTCACACGAACCCATCTCTCATGAGAATGAATGGAACACTTAGCACTCATTGGATCTAGGTGATGCTCACAAAGGTGAAGCACCAGGACTTCTCGGGAGGTCACCCATTCCAGTACTACTCCAACTTGAGCGCGCTTAACTACGGAGTTTCCTCCCTGGTTAAACCCACTCTACTTGCAACCTCATTTGCAAAACCTTCACCAAGTGTTGTGCCTTGTGAACCATTTATTAGAAAGCCCCTTAAGCTCATCCATTGATAAGTAGGAGATATTTTCCACAGCAAGTCGAATTGTGATATTGCTATCAAGATTCAACTTTGTAGTTTTTTGAGTCAAACTCATTGACCCATGTTTATTGAGTAGTGGTTCACACGAACCCATCCCTCATGAGAATGAATGGAACACTTAACACTCATTGGATCTAGGTGATGCTCACAGAGGTGAAGCACTGAGACTT
>MU224765.1:128351-160231 GCA_018584345.1 Thuja plicata
TCCATGTTGATATTCCCTTAAGACTACACAAACCCAAGATATACTAGTTCCTGTTTCATGAACTCACACTTATCCAAATTTATCATTAGCTTTTCTTGCACAATTTGCAGATGCTTAAGATGTTCTTCTCTAGATTTGCTAAAGATCAAAATGTCATCAAGATAGACAACTAGGAAATTACCAATGTAATCCTTCAACACATCATTCATAATCCTCATGAATTTGGATGGGGCATTGGATATCCCAAATGGAATTACAAGCCACTCATACAACCCTTTAGTGGTCTTGAAGGCAGTCTTCCACTCATCTCCTTCTTTGACCCTAATTTGGTGGTATCCATTCTCTAGGTCAATCTTAGTAAAGTGCTTGGCATCCCCTAAATAGCCCATTAGGTCTTCTATCCTTGGGATTTGGAATCTATACCTAATTTTGACTATATTAATGGCCCTAGAATTAGTGCACAAGCTCTAGTTACCTCCCTTCTTAGGAGCCAAAATAGTAGGAACAACACATTGTCTTATACATTTCCTAATGAGACCTTGGGTCTATGAGTTCTTGTATTTTCTTGGCAATGTCCTCATTTTTATGAGGGGTCATCTTGTATGTAGCTATATTGGGAAGTGTGGCTCTTGGGATGAGATCTATTTAATGGATAATGGCTCTTTTAGGGGGTAGGGCAGCTAGTTTTCCATCACTTACAATATATTTGAACTCCAATAATTCTTACCCCTCCATGGGGAGCTTTGTCTTCTTCAGTGTCTTCTCTATCTTTTCTTCCTTGGGATTCAAAACAAGTTCATATCCTACCCTACTTATAGACTTTCTAAGAACTCTTTCTGACTTATCAAAAGGACATTAGGTGCTGTGTATTTCACTTCTACTTCCTCTAGGAGAGATTGGATTTTAAAGGTTAGACCATCCTTCTTGAAAGAGTAAGCATTCTTGGCTCCATCATTCATGGCTTGTCTATCAAATTTCAAAGGCCTTCCCAATAGGAGGTGGTAGACATCCATTATCAACACATCACATAGTACCCTATCCTTATATCTCCCTATTGAGAAGTCCACCCTTGATTTTTCATTTACTAGGACATATTGTCCTTTGTTCAACCATGTAACTCTGTATGGATTGTTATGAGGAATCCTCTAAATTTTAAGTTTGATAACTACCTCCTCTAAAAATATTGTTAGTTGACCCTAAGTCAATGTTGACCTTGCATACTTTTCCCATATTCTGCACTTCATTCTAAATAGTGCACTTCATTCTAAATAGTGCAATTCTCTAGCTCAGTTCTTCTCTCACTGGTTCTTTGATCAATGTCCTCCTAATCATCAATTTCTCCCCTTCTTCTGATTATAAGGGTACCTCTGCATGTTTGATACTACTACTGGACTCTTCTTGGACAAAATTAACTCTTTTGTCACTCCCTTGGGATGTAGACCCATTCTCTGGAAAACCTCAAGTAGTGTGTCCCATTTGATTACAATGAATACACTTCATTGTTGAAAAATAAGAACCTCTTCCTTTCCCAATGTTCCTTCCTCTCCAGTTTCTATTGGATCCTCTTCCTCTATTGAAGCCTCCTCTACTTGAGCTTCCCTGATGCTCTTCAACCAGTTTAGTTTCACCTTGGGTCTTTCACTCTTTAATCCTACCACCATAACCTCCTCTATGGCCTCTACCATCTCTTTGTCTTCCTCTTCCTCTTTTATTTCCTGAATCTTGTTTCTTCTTTAGCTTTCCTTCCACCTTAATAGCCAATTAGTGGAATCTTTGTACTATGGTAGCGGTTAGGAGACTAATTTCATCTTGTATATTCCACCTTAAGACATTTAAGTACCTGGATACCTTCACACTTTCATCTTCTACAACTCTAGATCTAATGCATAGTTTTTGAAACTCTTCTATGTATGAGATAACATCCAACTCTTTTTGTCTTGTTCTCCATGTTTTTTTATGCAACTAAATCTCATAGTTTTCTGGCACATATGCTTCTCTAATTTTAGCTACCATAGCTTTCCAAGTAGAAAAGTGTTTCTTTCATTCCTTCTCCCTCTCATATTGGATGATTTTATACCAAGTGAGTACAGAACCTCTAAGCCTTTCTTTAGCCACTTTCACTTTCTAGGCTTCTATTATCCCATCACATTCAAAATGGTTCTCAAGTCCTTCAATCCAATCTAGGACTACTTTTGGTTCCATTTTCCTACTAAAGACTGGGATACCCTCCAATGCCTTTCAACTTAAGTATTTTAATGCTTTTTAGAAGGTTTCATCAGTGAGGAAAAGGTCTGGTTAAGGGACCTCATGATCTATAGCCACCTCTTCAATCTTTCCTTCAACCTTGTCTTTGACTTCCTTGGTCCTTTCTTCTACTTGATCTATTTTTTGCTCTAATTGAGCCAAATCTATCCCTGAGCAATCTATTCTCTTCTTCTTTCTCATCTACCTTCTTTTCTAAATCTACATTAGTCACTATTGTAGACACTCCTACTGACTCTTCTTGCTTAAACATTCACGACAAGTCTAATCTTGTAGGCTTTGATACCAATCTGATAGAAACTCTTTAAGTGTGCTTGCACAATCCAACTAGGACTCTCTTTATCTATTCCTAGCCCCCTCAAGATCCTAATTATATCTTATAGGACCTTCTAAGGCCTCTCCCAACTATTCCAGGACTCCTCCAATTCTTCTCCAAAAGATGGCATCCAATGTACTTCACTTAGGTGTAACTACAAATGATACAATCTCCATCTCCTAACACTTTATTGGATTCATCCAAGTGCTTCTATTGTCTCTTCTTCTCAATTGGTATTTGCAAGGGATTCAATTCCTTCTTTCCATATTTCAGAACTTTATGTGATCTGTTTAGGCTAAGGTTTCAAGGTCATGAGCATCGATTTCCAATCTTTGGTTCAATTTTAGCTTTTAGGCCTAATAGGTCTACTAGCCCTATTTGACTAGTTTTTTCTCATTATTTCAAAATATTCCCAAAATAAAACAAATAAAAAATGTGATATTCAGAAACCCTTTATTGATTTATGAAATATTTAGTAGGTCTCATTTCTCCATGGTCTCTTTATAGGTGATTCCAACTTTTAAGGGCTTTTAGGGGTAATTGGTGTCTTCAGAACCAGTCAACTAATTTCTCTCTCAAAATATGGTTAAATGGATTGTTCAAGGGATAGTCTTCCTTAGAGGTCTCTATATAAACCCAAATTATTTCAAAATCTACTTGGATCCATCCAAAAACTCTTCCAACATCCACTTGGATCCACTCATTTAATCAAACCCCTACATCAAAACACAAAAAGACTCTAGCAAGCTCCTAACCCAGTTGCTCTCGACTTGTTTATTAAATTAGCAAAAAAAAACTCATCTTCTAGCCTCCTCCTTCAATATTTACACTATAGATAGGCTCCCCCAATGTTTCCCTCAAGCCCATGATGATTCCACGGTGGGGTTTCATGTGGGAGCCATTTTTATGTACACAGTCCTGAATGGACTAGAGACTGGTTTATTTACAAAACAATTTACAAAACTAACCTAATAAATTGAAAGAAACTTCACATGAATCAAAAATGAAATATAACTAGCCTAATTACACTAATCCTACAGGAATTTGGTGGATTCAATCCATTAAAGGGCTTTTCCAACCAAAAATGTCTAACTTTCACAAAAACTAGAATAATACAGTATAAATGAAAAGCACTTTAAATTCTGTCTCAAAAACCCCAACCTTAGGAAATGGTCTTAATAGGGGCTTATATAACCTTAAATTTTATGTGCACATGGTTAATATACCAACCATTCCCTAGGAAAAACTTTTTGTCTTCGTGGAGACAAAGTTGTCATGCAACATTGCAAAGTTGCAAATGTTGTCATGACAACATTTTGACAACTTTTGCATTATTTCTCCTAACTTGTTTAAATCAACTCAAAATTTCATCAAATTATGTAAAATAATTATAAAATCCATTTTGGGCTTAATTATAACCTTTCTTATGTATGGTTAGACTTTTAACCCAAATTCCCAAGTTTAGGCTCCAAAGAGACCTAAAACAAAAACTAAACATAAATAACCAAAACAATCTAGATTAGTCTAAGCCTAACCTAGATCTCCTAAACACCAACACACAAGACCTTCTAAGGCCTTTCAAAACACTCATGACCTGGCTAGGGTCAGTTAAAGTTAAAACTAAAACCTAGGACCTTAGAGATGTCATTGGTGCTCATGCACCACTTTTCACCCATCTAAGATACATTTGAGGGGAGTGTTAGTGTGAATTTTTTAAATTTTCCTAATATTTTTAATAATTCAATTGGGAAAGGGCCCAAATCCATCAATACCTTATGAATTTCAAAAGGCATTCACGAGAATTGAATTCAACCTTAGAAAACCATAAAACAAAAACAACAAATAAAGCATAAACAAAAAGACCCAAAGATTAGCACAAAATACGATAGTACTAGATCAACAAGAGATTAATCTCCTTCGAATCCCAGTTGAGCTCCTTGAGGGTATCCATAAAATAATTCTTTATGGGCTGACACAAAACTGAGTCTTTAGAAGCGTCATCTTTCACCAACTAAATAGAAACCTAGATAGTATCCTTGTGCTTTCTTCTTGTAGCCTTCATGTATTCTAATTCATCTTAGATATTTTTAAAGGAATAAGTCATTTTTTCCATCATCTATTTACTTAAATTGACCATATCTACCAACTTTTTTTTAACCTAATTCTAGTTGGATTTGACATTAAATAGATCATTAAACATATCCTATTTCTCCTCCTTAGAGGCAATAAAAACCTTTAGTTCATGAGAATGCTCTCCAATAATTTCTTAGATGTCCAACTTCTTATCCAAATCATCATCAACCTCCCAAACACTCTCATTCACACTATTATGGGACCAATCCCCCACTTTGGCATATTCTTCTACCATAACTTCTAACCTATTAATTATCTTTTTGGTCGTGTGTAGTTGAGAAGTTAGCCACTTGATTATGGAATTCTTGTATTTTTAGAGAACGCATAACGTATCAACTTTATTTGCAATACATGGATAATCCAAAAGTTTATCAATAGAGGTAAAGTCTTGGCAGCAGCGATGGGAACTATTTTGTGGGACCTCAGGATCACCTTCATAGGGTTGTTAGGGGTATCCATGGTTTGCTGGGGGTTAGGTAGAGGACTCATATAACCATTCAAGGAACCATTCTTGGAATTAGTGGAGTGGGAGTAATTTTTAGACAGGGAGAGCTCTTTGGAGGCCATTTGCATCATCCTAATTTTACATTTCTCTTTGTCAATTCTATTTGACCTCTGGCGACTGGAGCCACTCAAATGCATCTCTAGATTAACCTGGCTCTCCAGAATTTTTCTTTTTTTGGGCTTAAAATCCATCTCGGGGGTACTATCAACCTCTTTCCCCTTAATGTACTCCATAGACTAATAAACATATGACTCATCCTAACCGTCCTTCCTACTGGGAGGGTTTTTAACACTTTTTTTGTGGGTTTTAGCTTTTTTATCGGCCATCATAGGCTCCTTTTTGATACGGGTGGACTGGGAGGAGGAAAGGGTGGTCTTTTCAGTTTTGGCTATGGGTTCCTCCTGGGGTAACATCTAGATAATTAGAGGGGGTTGGGGAGCCGGGAAGATAGCTTTATGAAACTAGTAGAGGCAGATGAGGATGCCCTGATGAAGGATAGCTCTATCAGGGTTGTCTTGAATATCGAGGGCATTGCTCTCAATGGAGTTCAGGAGACAGAAAGTAATTGATATTAAATCTTTGTTCCTAATATGGTTTAGGAATGAAAAGTGGTAGTTGTAAAACATAGTGAACTTACCTTCCAGTTTGAACTACTTCATCATGACGAGACAAATTTTTGGCCAAAAATCTGGCAACTCCCCCTATTGAAACCCCTAAGTTTTCTCACTGGAAACTCACCATCCTTGAAAAATTGTTTGAGGCTGGTAGGGTCAACAGTCCAACTGGTCTTTTTGTCTTGGATATGACCTCTTCATTCAACTGGTAGTGAATGCCCCCAACTGAAACACTCCTATTGTTCCAGGATTTGACGAATTGCTTGGAGATTCGCTCGTCATGTCCACCTTTCATTCTTTCCATGAAACCCCAAATACCAGTTTCTTTGCAGTAATGAGTCTATTAGGGTTATATGTTATGTGGTTTGGGTTATATGTTTGAGGGTTAGGTTATATGTTGGTTGTTAAGATTTTGGGTTATATTTTTATATAAGTTGGTATATATTTGATAAAGGATGCATTATTTAAAATACCAACATTAGGGGCATAAGTCAAGGCATGGATTAGGCCTTAGATTTAGGGTTTTATCTATTTTAAGAGAGCTTTGGAGGGAATTTCATTTTTGAAATTGGCCTTGAGGGGTATATATTTGAGCATCTTTTTCTGTTTTAGGGGTTCAAAATTTGGGAGAAAGGTGCTTTTAGTGAATTTCTTGTTCCTCTACACCTTTTTCATGCATTTTGTAGCCATTAGTTCATGTTTTATGTAGATTTTGTTTAAGCGAATGCACATATTCCTTGGCTAATTTGTACTTTCTCCTGTAACTATTTTGCAGATTTCAAGGATAATAAAGCTTGCACATTATTCATACATCTTTTCTAAGTTTCTATTATCAGTCCTTTCAATTTTCTAAATTTAAGTGTAATGTATTTTGCAACATAGATTACTTAATTGATCTAATTCCTATTTTAAATTTTAAAGTGTAACCTTTTGTAGAATCAACATGTCTATTGGCAGAATTGTCACTGTTTGTAGTGTAAACCCTTATAGTGAGATTTTAGTTAGCCTATGCATTGAATAGTGAATGTCAGTGCAGAAATCATTAGGGTATGTCCCATGGATACTAGATTGAAATTTATGAGAAGTCTAAAATCAATTTGGTGTATCACATTTTATTTTGTTTACTCAGTTCTAGTTCCCTTTTCCCCTTTTCCCTATAATATCATAAAAATTTTAGTAATAGGTGATAACCCAAATCCAATAGGAACCGACCTAGAATCCAGAGTTTCCTTCTTAATTAGAGTCCACCCACAACTTAGGAATGTTTCCATTGTTACCATGAAATATTAGTTTACCCTAATGCCTGAGTTAGGGTGATATTTGTTGGCCTTAACAGTTTTTGGCATGCCCGGTGGGACCCTTTGTGATACATGAACAAAATCTAAACAAGGAGAGGAAAAGAGTTTGAGTGTTTGTATTTATTACATACTAGGAGAGGAAGAACTTTGCAGAGAGAGCCTAGAGGTCCAAAAGAACTCTTCTTTGAGCCTGTAGTGAGGGGTGAGAAACTAGGAAGACCAAAGAAAAGAAGGTCTGACAGAAGTTCAAATCCTTCCACCTACTACATTGATTTTCCATATTTAGATCAAGAATCTTCATAAAATCCTCCAACACTTTACTTTCAAGTTGTTCTTGAACAATTAGAAGAGGAAGATCAACCAACACCTTCAATTTAAGCTACAACACCACCAAGAATGGCTAGAAGGTTTCCATTTGTGCCCTTTAATCAGGGCAAACTTTTGTTGATTGCCAATGACAACAACATTCCATTGGCATCCTTGAAAGGGTTACCATCTTTCATGGGAGAAGGAAAAAAAACAATAGTTGAGCATATTAGAGATGTTGCATCTCTTTGCAATGTTCATCACATCACGAAGGAGGATGTAGATTTGAAGCTATTAGCTGCATCATTGAAGGGTAAAGTATTGGAATGGTTCTGAACTCTCCGAGTTGGATCAATTGCTTCATGGGATGCAGTAGGTGAGGAATTGTCTAATTTTTTGAAGATAAATCTGATAATCTTTCTTTGGTGGAACAACTAACTACTATCAAAAGGGTTCCATAAGAAGAGATGAGTGATTTCAATCTCTGCTTCCAAAAGACTTGGAATATTATTCCTTCCTTAGTGAGACCTTCTGCTGAATATGCATTTCTATACCTCCTTAAAAGTATGAATAGTGACATTTCAGTCATGATCGAATCTATGGGGGAACTTCTTTACCTCAAGCTTTTGATATTGTAATTAGGGTAGAGAATAGTCTTATTCAGACAGGGAAGATAGCTTCTAGGCCACCTATGCCTTTCTTTCCTAGCATTCAGTCCAATATGCCATTGATTACCCCACCTCTAGTACCTTTTCCATCTTACAAAAATGAGGAGATGATGCCCGTTGCCCCTTCTAATAAGCTGCAAAGCATAAAAGATAACCAAAAAAAATTGAGAGTTTATTGAAAACCTTTGGAAATGAGTTGGTAAACCTTAAAAGGAAGAAATCTCAAGGAAATCCAATATCCCATACACAAAATTAGTTTGCTAGTTCCTCATCATAGTAGCCTGACCAGCCCATTTACCATGGTAACAAGCAGTAATACCAAGGAAATAGAAATACCAATAGGCAAAATTAGAATCAAAGGCCTTATAGACCTTATAATCCAGCACCTCTTAATGTTGTTATGGATATTGCTACTAACCAAAATAACCTTTTTACTGAGTATGAGCGGTGTTATAGTTGTGGGCAACCCCACAATCAAAGTGCACTAATGGAGTGCTTAATCAGGATCTAATTGTTCAAAGAGTGATTGATTCACAACCAACTGCATCTATTGAAGAGACTCAACAACAACAAGAGCTAGGTGCTCTAGATACTGCATTTCTCAATTGGCAAGAGGAATAATTTGGCGGGGTAAGTAATGATTGACCTGTATCAGCAAACACAAGAGCCAAGAAGAGAGATGTTGAATCAGAGAAATCAACTGCTAAGATTGCTTCTACAACTCAATCACCACTCATCTCTCCTATTTCTATTCTAAAATAACATTCCTCTCTTTCAACCAAGGAACAACCTCATCAGAAGCACGCAGATCGGACCATTGGTAAATCTCCTCAAAAGGCACAATTTGATGTTCCCTATAATATTGTTGACAATATGAAGAAGATGAATGTTTCAATTTCTATGTGGGATTATTTAGCCATTCCAGAGTAGGTAGATTTATATAAGGAAGAGTTATCTAAAGGGACAACAAGTTCATAGCAAGCCCTAAAGAAACCTTTCAAGGACTATTGTGGCTAATTCAGGGGCTACAGATGTGCAAGGAACAACAACAAACGATGCTAAGAAAGTTAAAAATGTTAAGCCACCTAATTTTTATGTGTCCTTGATAATTGGTTGTAAATTAGTGCATAATTGCATGGTTGATAGTGGTGCAAGTAGCACAGTAATGCCTGGAAAGATTTTAGATTTGCTTGATTTAAAATATGAACCTCCTGGTAAAGGAGGTATTCAGTTAGATGGTTCATCAGTCCACACTCTAGGTGTTAATAAAAATGCAAGTTTTACCCTGCATGCTTGCCCAAATATCTCTATTCAGCAAGATATCTATGTTATAGATCTGCCTCCTTATTTTTCCCTATGTTGATCGAGAGATTTCAGTGCAAAGATAGGAGGATATTTCTGATCTGATTGGTCTCACATGTTGGTTAGGACAAGATATGGTGCAAAAGTGACCATAAAATCAGAAGTGTTAATTAAGGATCACATTGATCCATATATTCTAAGCCCTATTAATGCTAGTTGTGTGATCATAGATGCTGATGATCTTAAAGATTATCCAGCCTTTGATACTCAGATTGAAGGCATCCCTAATATTTTTTTATATGAGTGGGCAGCTGGTAATGCCTTTAACAGCCAAGATAATTTTGTTTTTGATGTTGGTTTTGGTAATTAAATGATTGCAGAATTTGATCCTATTATGTCTAATTTCATAAAATCACATGATGTTAATTTAGAATAGCCTAATTAGCTTTAGGACTTGTATTTTGATATATATAGGAATAAGGATGGAGTTGGTGCATTGGTTATTCTTGTGTCACCAAATGGTGAAAAATACTATGATGTATTTAGATTATCTTTTTCCTTGTTCTAACAATGTGGCTGAATATGAAGGTTTGATTCAGGGCTTAGAGTGGACAAGAAGAATTGTTAAATGTTTAAGGGCATATGGAGACAGTGAGTTGGTGGTTAATCAGGTGAGAGGTCGTAATGCTGTTAAAAATAACCTCTTAAAGTTGTATAAATCTAGAATCTTAGATATTCTAGTAGATTTTGATGCATTCAATCTGATTTTTGTGCCTAGAAGTAGAAACCAACATGTTGATAGGTTAGCTGTTATTGGTGCTCAAGTAATAATTTCTGAAAATAAAGGTGTAAATACTGATCAATCTCATATTTAGATTGTTTTTTTTAAGGCAAAAATGGCAAAGCCATTAGAATTTTTATTAAGATAAAACTGTTTCAAAAGCTCATGAGGGAAAGAAAACAGCAAAGAAAACCCTCAATTCTTGCCATATACAAAGCCAAAAGGCTAAAAACTACCAACATTTAGAGAACAAAGATGCACATATATATCATATGTACATTACAAAAGAGAGAACTGGGGAAACTAGAGAAGAGCTGTGCAAAGAGCCATCGAATGACATGCAAAATAGGGGAGGCCGTGTATGGAAATCCAACAATATTATGTAGACCTAACCTGCAGTATAGGAAAAATTTTGAATTTGTCATGCAACCACTGCAAACTACTCACCCATATGCTTCTTCCCTCTCAGCCTGGCATTTCCACCTTTGCATTGGATGACGAGGCCAGTGAGACAACTAAGGGAGAGGACTTATAGACCCCATTATTCTCCACAAAGGCTAAAATGACCAAGAGACAATCGTACAATAGAGAAGCATTGACAACCATGCCACTGGGCAATATGTCCATAAACTTGATAATTTATCTACGTAATAGGGCTTGGTCACGTCATTGAAGAGCCAGCTTTAGGATGTCAAACAACCTAGCGCATTCCCTTTTTTCCTCAATATGATGAGGTGGAAACAACCCTCCAATCCATGCCTTGAATGAGCGTAGGTTATACCCTTTCAGTGCAGAGAAGATATCCTTTTCTATTGCAAAATCAAGGTAGAGAAATTTTCTTGCCATCTGAATGAGGAGTCACATTTAGATTGTTGTTAGGCCATCTATTCTAGATAATGATATTAATTGGTAGGTTTTCAATACTAATGAGCACATCTTAAGTTTTATAAAAGAAGGAGATGATTTTCCAGCTTCTAAAGACAGCAAAGTAAGACAACATTTTGAGGACCAAATCATACAATTGAATTCCAATAAGCTGCCTAAAGGACTAGTCATCTTGGAGTCCATCTTCAACTCTGATGATGAATTTAAGAAGAATAAAACCAACATGTTGATCAAAGAAGATCATTATGCAGAGCTGGAAATATTCGAACATAAATTCCTAAAAGTAGGTAAAGTTAACTCTCCTCAAGATAAGGAGCTTCTCATTTCTCTATTTAAAGAATTCAACGATGTTTTTGCTTAGCATTATGCTGACTTGAAAGGTTTTGAATTTCAATTAACCCAACATACCATTGAATTAGAGCCCAATTCAAGGCCAATTAGGCAAAGATAAATGTCAGTCAACCCCAAATTAGATCCCTTAATGCTCAAGGAGCTAAGTAAGCTACTTGATAATGGGATTATATTCCCAATAAAACATACATGTTGGGTTTCAAATCTAGTTCCTGTGAGAAAGAAGAATGGGGAGATTAGAGTATGTGTGGACTTTAGGGATCTTAATAGAGCATCTCTAAAATATAGACACCCTCTTCCATCCATGGAATGAATTTTATAGTATGTATTTGGTTTTGAAAGATTTTATCTTCTTGATGGTTATTCTTGTTATAACCAAGTATTAGTGAAAGAGGAAGATCAGTTTAAAATAGCCTTTACCACTAAATGGGGAACAATTTCATACATAAGAATTCCATTTGGTTTATCAAATGCAGGAGCCACATTCAAAAAAGCTATAGACATGGATTTTAAAAATATGATGTACAAATTTATTTTGGTTTACTTGGATGATGTTACCATTTACAACAAGATTGTAGATCAATACATAGGCCATTTAATGCAAGTACTTCAAAGATGTAGAGATTTTGGAATCTCTCTTAACCCCAAAAAGTTAGTTTTTGTAGTCCATGAGGGTAAGCTCTTAGGCTACCAAGTTTCAAAAGAGGGTACAACAATAGATCATGAAACGATCCATGCAATTCTGGATTTATCATTGCCAAAACACAAAAAGAGGGTGCAAAGCTTTATTGGTAGAATTAATTTTGTAAGACACTTTATTCTAGACATTGCTAATGCGGTTAATCTCTTAATTGTAATGCTGAAGAAAAATGTACCTTTCAACTGGACTAAGGAAGGAAAATCAAATTTTTAGCATATCAAATTTTCTTTATCATCAGCCCCTACATTATCTAATCTTGATTTTACTAAAGATTTTATTCTATATGCTTTTTGAGGCTATGATACTATTTCAGCTATGTTGGTGTAGAAAAATGATGACAATCTAGAGAAGCCAGTTGTCTTTTTCAACAAAGGAATGGATGACTATGAACAAAGGTACATTTTTTTTTAGAAACATGTACTTGTTGTTATTAAATATTTAAATAAGTTTAAACATCTTGTTGCTGGAAACAAAGTTCATCTAATGGTTGCACATCCTAGTATTAAAGACTTCTATTAAACAAGGATGTAAATGAAAATAGAGCAGGTTGGATCACAAAAGTTATGGAATATGATTTACATATCCATGTAACCAAGCTCGTTAGAGGAAAGGGTTTGTGTGCACAAATGGTAGAAAAGGAAGAACATGAAGCTGAAAATAGCAATAAGGTTGTCTTGCTTCACGAAAATCCTATACTTGATGCCCAACCAGCAAATTGGTTGGCTAATATGGGCAGATTTCTACAAATTGGACAATGTCCAACTGATCTTGATAAAGCTAAAAAGAGGTATTTCAGATTGCAATTTGTCCCTTATGTTTTGATAAATGGTATGATTTATAGAAAATGTTATTTTGGAATGTTGCTAAAGTGCATTAATGTGGTTGATCAAAGAAAACTTTTGTCTGAATTCCATGATGGATCATGTGGAGGACACTTCAATCCTAAAACTACAGATTGTAAAATATTAAGGGGAGGCTAATATTGGCCTGATCTATTTAAGGATGCCCATTCTTGGGAAAGAAAATGTCAAAAATGTGCTATGTTTGCATGAAAAAAAAGACTAGTAGCATTACCATTAAAACCTATCATTGCTGAACAACCATTTATCAAATGGGGAGTGGACTTCATAGGTCCCATTAATCCAAATTCTAGCAGAGGTCAAAAATGGATCTTAACTTCTACAAACTACTTCACAAGATGGACCAAAGCTATTGCATTGCAGTAATCAACTAGATCTGTTGTTCTCAACTTCTATGAAGATATTATAACCAAGTTTGGAGTACCTCAAACAATTATTTCAGATAATGCATTGGCTTTTGTTGGTTCTAGAATAACAGAATGGGCTGTTAAAAATGAGATTCATCTTAATACATCATCTAACTATTACCCCCAGGGTAATGGACTTGTTGAGTCTACGAACAAAAACTTAGTAAGGATTATTAAAAGGACTCTACAGGAGAACAAGATGGATTGGTATTCAAAACTTAAAGTAACACTATGGCTGGTCATAATTACACCAAAACAAATTACTGGAATCTCACCCTATGTATTGGTTTATGGCAAGGAAGCAAGGTTACCTATTTCTACTGAGTTTTGAACCCTACAATTGGCTGATCAGATGTTGCTATTTGAAGAAGAAGATCCTCTTAAGTTGAGGTATGCTGAATTGTTACATCTAGAAGAGAAAAGGACCACAACCTTAAGGAATATTGAGCTAAGGAAGAATCAAACTAAAAGGTCTTTTGGTAAAAAAGAAACACCTAAAGAGTTCAAATAGGGTGACCTAGTCCTTAAATGTGATGTATTGAAGAGAAGATGAGTGCAACATGATAAATTTCACAATTTTGGTCAGACCCATTTGTCATCACTAAGTGGAAAGAAAACAATGATTTCCAGTTGTCCACCACATATGGAGAGACCTTTCCCATCCCAGTCAATAGGATATTCCTCAAGCTTTGCTTTGAGGGTTAGTACTTTCATTTTTAGTTTCATTTCAATAAGTATTATCAAGCACTAGGGGTCTTTAGATTTCATTTTCAATAAAATGCCTTATTGGCATAGGTCCTAGTTAGGTTGCATGATTCGTAGGTCTAGGTTGAATTTTCATTTCAATAAGGCTACATTTGTAATTTCTAGGTTTTTACTCCATTTCCCTACGAATAAGGTCTAAAGTCCATGTCTAGCAGGGAAACATCCAGTAGAGGTCACCAAAATTGTTACCCTAAATTTACACATTGCAATATGAAAATCATAAACAACCTAAGATTGCATGAAGGTACACCTCTTTGATATTTATATCTAGTAATGAAAATGAAATAGATTTCCATTGCATTCATACTATCATATTTTTGTACTCTAAGTATTGATCACATTCAGATTTTCAAATTCATAATTGATCATTACATTGTGCATTCAAAATGAATGTAATAAGCATACATTTCTTTCATATTACATGTTTTCATATTTAAACTTAGAGGTAATTACAGAAAAGAAAGCATCATAGAAGCATGAGTAGGGGTCCATGCATTGTCTTGTACGGTGTTCTGCATTTAGAAACTGGTTGTCTTTTTGGTCCAATGTCTCCAGATCTCTGTCATTAATCTTCATGTCATGTGCTACATTTTAGGTCAATGGTCCTATCCTGCATCATGAAAAGAGAAAAAAGTTAGATCCAAATTGGATCTAAGCATTGCATTGAAACCAAAACAACATACAACAATCAAACCTTCAGAACTATAAATCTACCAATAACATCAATATATCAACAAAGTATGCATCTACTCCAACTGAATAAAAGTATCAAAGGGACATAAATCCATAAAACCTTTTACTATTTATGGTTATCATTTTGCATTGTTCAAGAGTCGATGTTTGTAAAACTAGAAAATTTGAATCAAAGGGACTTAGTTCCTGTAGTTGAGAAACCTTTTTCAGAACATCAACATGATAAGAGAGTAAAAACAACCAAACAACCAACATTCATGCATGAATTTCATTTCACATGGAACTCACACACAAACATTAATTGGTTGATTCTGTCCACTAACCTAACATATTGATTTGATGGTGTGTGTGTGTGCAAACAAAAAGAATAGAGATGGTTCAAATGCAGAAAAAAAACATAATCTATGTGTTCACTAGTTGCAAATGATAAAGAGAAATGCATTGAGTGCCATGAGCCCATGTTCGAACCTCACAAGATGTATTATGGGAAGATACAAAAGAAGGAGATCCAGTTTATAGAGGTAGGTGCAAGATGTATGTATGATGTTACAAGTTTTGATGCTATTTGAGACAAAATGCAAAGTACATTAATGATGTTAGAAGGTGTATGTGAAATGAAATGGATGATCAAAGTGCAAAGAAGAGATGTGCAAACAAGAAGATGAAATTATTTGAAATCAAATAATGAGGTGTGCATCAATGTCCAAATAGTAGTGCATATGAAACATAAAAGAAACAGTAACAATATTATGAAGTGTCAAACACATGCATACAAAAGTGCTAGATTTCATTGTTATCAAAATGGAAATTGCATATATATAGTTCATATATTATTGGCATCAGACAAGTACTTCATGTAAATTTTTTTTCGTACACTGGTGTGTTTGAATGAGAGTGAAAAACAATGCAATGATATACATGTTTGCAGAAGGAAGAGAAAATGCATGTTCAAATAGTGGTATCATTTGTTAAAGAAATGTATGCATACGCAAGAACGAGACAAAATAGTATGTTCAAGTAAAAGGAAAGGCCAGTGGCTCTATTTTGGATCAAAAATGGATGTCAAATACATTTATTTTACATGTTCAAATAACAATGTTATTGTTGGATGATGTTTTTTATTGCAGGAAAAATAGGTTTTAAATGGGGACCCAAAACCCCTTACAAGCTAGAGATATAGATAAAACATGAAGGTACCCCAAAAAGAGATAGGAATGGAAGTCCAACCATAGAAAAATAGACAACAACAGACAACAGGAAAAAAACCAACAGCTAAGAAAACCACAAAAAGGACCAAGCACCAAACCCAGAAACTAGAGCACTAAACCAGCTCCTTACAAGCCTCCACAGCTTCTTGCTTAGCTTTAGATATCTTCTTCATCGCTGCATTGAATTCAAAGAGTTCCTAGATTCTGTCTTGAATTTTCTTCTTTCAGGCTAATCTGGTGCATTTTTCGGGACCTTCATCATCCAAGTTGTCAGTAATGTCCTCTAGTTTGTTGCCTGGCGACCTAGTATCCAACTCAGCTTTAATGGTCAAGAAACAATCTATGGCCGAACCCATAAAGTTGGTGTAATCATGCATATGTTTTTTCATGGTATGCTCTAGGGTATCAACTATGGCTTGTAATGGCAGGACATTGTTGGATGATGTTAATATGCAGGTTCAATGCATATTCAAAGGGATGTTCAAGTACATTTTTTTTAATTAAATGCTATTATGCATGTTTAGATGAGATGCCATCAAGAATGAAAAGTGAATAATAGTAACACTCTTTTATTATCAAGTGCCTACTCAAGAATTGAAATTGAATGATAGCTATTTTATATGTTTAGGTAAACAGTGTTGTTATTTAATGTTCTTAGGTACATGTTCAAATGAAAAAAATGCAGTGCATATACAAAAGTGAAAAGCAAATAACAATGTCATTATTAAATGATGTTATGACTATGTGCTTGATCAATAAATAGTGCTTTTATAAGAGAAAATATGCATGTTCAGATAGTAATCAAATAATAGTGTTTTTATAAAAAGAAAGATTCATTATTTTAAAGTATCGAGCTCTATTTCAAAGTATTACACATGGGTGTCATGATCCCATACTCGAACCCCATGTGTAAATCTCTTTTTGGAGTCACAATAATAGATTGGATACACTGGTGATTTTCATGTTGAATGTATACAAAAGGTATTTTGAGCAATGTCGAGCACACTGTAAAGTCACAGCCCCAATGTTTGTCACTGTTATTTTTGCAGAGAGAGACTACATAATGATAACATTCAAACATAATGGCTAATGATAGAGAGTGAAACGGTCTAAAGAGTATGATGACATCCAAAACAATATAATCACTATCGACAGAAAACATGAAGAAAACATAGGGATGACTCAAAAAAATCAAATGTAGAGAGCCGTTGGAGCTGACAACTTCCTCATTAAAGAACAACATACATCAATGTCCATAGAGCTCGGGCTATTCAAAACACCTGGAGTCTTATCAAACAGTGAAAAGTCATGAAAAAAAGGTGGCTATAGATATGGTGGAATCAACAGGGAAAAATAATAGCAAAACACAGATATATTTTCCACAAAAGAGGGATACCCAGATCGATAAAACCAAAAATATCACTGTAATGAATATAGTGAAGCAATAAGTCATTATTAAACAATGACTAGAGTGAGCCCAAGTGTCAAATAAATATGTTATGCAATGATGTCTACAACAGTATAACCGATAAAAAGATAGGGTATAAATAAGAAGAAGAGAAACTTATCTGTGGATTTCATGCAGAGAAGACACATTTTTGGAGCCAAGTGTAGTGGAGTTCTTGGATGAAGAGAGCCATATTTTATGTAAAAATCTAGTTTGTAAAGCCTGCGGTGTAGAGGAGAGCCCAAGCTCTCTATTTTCAAATAGTGAGTTGACTCCAGCACTAAGTAGAGCTTGAGTTCTTTAAACTCAACAAACAACATTGATGAACTCCAATGAAGAATCCCAAGCTCTTTGTTTCATAACTACTACCAGTTAGAGTTTGAGTTTTATGATAAAAAAATGAATGCACATTCATGATCACAGCCAGAGATTGAAAAAAAAAAGACATAGAGAAAACACTATATTCCAACTGAGAGATCAAAAAAGACAACTTCAATCAGAAACCCAACTCCTGGTTCATAGTGATGAAATCCATGTCAAAGATCTAAGCACAAAGAAGTAGGAAAAGAACCAAAATCAAGGCCACAGTTGCAACATGGATGACGTAATTGATTAGGGTTTCAAAACCCTCTTTTTTTTCCCCAAATGCAAATGTCATACAATGACCAAGAAAAGCCAAGTTTTGTTAAACTTTGGAATCTGCTTCCAGTGGAGTTAATTCCGCTACAGATGATAGTGCATGATAGTTAGTTTCCAAGTGCCACGACAGCAACTCGACAACCTAAGAATATGCCACGATATGGATATTTTGGAGAGTGGTTGGTTTTGTAGTTTTGGTCATGTTGACCTAGGGTTATGATGTCAGCTTTAAGCTTGTTAGGGTTATATGTTATCTGGTTTGGGTTATATGTTTGAGGGTTAGGTTATATGTTGGTTGTTAAGATTTTAGGTTATATTTTTATATATGTTAGTATATATTTGATAAAAGATGTATTATTTAAAATATCACCATTAGGGGCATAAGTCAAGGCATGGATTAGGCATTATATTTCAGGTTTTATTTGTTTGAAGAGAGCTTTGGAGGGAATTTCATTTTCAAACTTGGCCTTGAGGGGTATATATCTGAGGTTCTTTTTTAGTTTTAGGGGTTCAAAATTTGGGAGAAAGGTGCTTTTAGTGAACTTCTTGTTCCTCTACAACATTTTCATGCCTTTGTGTCCATTAGTTCATGCTTTATGTAGATTGTGTTCAAGTGAATGCACATATTTCATGGCATAATTTGTACTTTCTCATGTAACTATTTTGCAGATTTTGAAGATAATAAAGCTTGCCCGTTATTCATACATCTTTTCTGAGTTTTTGTTATTAGTCCTTTCAATTTTCTGCATTTAAGTGTAATGTATTTTGCAACATAAATTAGTGAATTGATCTAATTCCTATTCTAGATTGTAAAGTGTAACCTTTTGCAGAATCTGCATGTCTATTGGCAGAATTGTCACTATTTGTCGTGTAAACCCTAATAGTGGGATTTTAGTTAGCCTGTGCATTGAATAGGGAATGTCATTGGAGAAATCATTAGGGTATGTCTTGTGGATGCTAGCTTGAAATTTATGAGAAGTCTGAAATCAATTTGGTGTATCACCTTTTATTTTGTTTATTCAATTATAGTTCCCTTTTCCCCTTTTCCCTAAAAAATCATTAAAAAACTTAGTAATAGGTGATAACCCAAATCCAATAGGAACCGACCTAGAATCTAGAGATTCCTTCTTAATCAGATTCCACCCACAACTTAGGAAGGTTTGCATTGTTACCATGAAATATTAGTTTCCCCTAATACCTGAGTTAGGGTGATATGTTTTTGCCTTAACAGTACCTTCCAATTGACAAAATTTATCAACACAAGAGCCACATATTTCCACACACTACGGAGCTCTTCTTAGTTGAAACAATTCTAATGATAAGGAATTTTCTCATGCAGCCAAGGATTTTCTTAAGATCATATTCGTAATAAGAATTAGAGTTTTTAGAAATGACATTTCCTTCCACCGTGAACCTAGTAGCAGTTACAATTGATTCTACCAAAACCAGAAAGGAAATTCTCTGAATATTCACCTTTCCTTGGTCCCAAGACTTTGCAAAATTCTTAGAAAGTTTAGGATCAAAACCTTTCATACCTTCAATGTACTTATCCAAATAACCAACTTGAAGAATAGGCCAAAGGGTCTTATTTTCCTTGAATTCATCAAAATTACTAGGATTTGTGTGTATAAGGTCTCCTTGCATGGTTTCTATATAGATATTTTAACAAAGAAGGATGAAAAGTATATGCAAATTCTAAAAATGAGTTGAGTAAACATTTATCGAAATCTGAATAAATCTCCTAGCCATTGGATAATAATTATCTTTTATAATAATAAATTCCTTGAGTTGATTATGTCCTTTTCCAAGTGTGGAAATACCCTTCGTGATCCCCTCATGCGCATCTTAAGGTATTTCTTGTGCTTCAAACTAAAATGTAGAGGTGGTTAAAGACAAATTTTTAGACAATTGTTGAGTTAATTGTCTTAATTTTAGATGAAAAAAGTTGTTTATTTCCTTTAATTATTGTCTCTTAAAGAAAATATAAAACTAGATGATTTTTGTCTCTTTAGAGACAATTTCACTTTTTGATTCTCTAGAGATAATATTTCTTTAATTCTAACTATTTTTTGTTTTAAAAAGTAACCGAAACTGGGGGCTGACCCGAACAGAAAAAACCAGCACGAGGAGTGCTGACAACCAGAAAAGCACACACACAGCAAACCCTTAGCCTATGCCACTTTTAAAAACCAAAAACCAAGAAATAAAATCAATAGGCCCCAGCTCCAACACGGAGCTGGTAACCAGCTTGGAAGTCCTAACAGGCTCCAACCACACCATGAGGTTGGTAACTAGCCTGTGGTAGTAAGTAATGGTAAAGTTAGCATTAATAGTAACAAACAACAGATTACAAAAACTTGAGATTAACTAAAGATCTAACAGGCCCACATCGCCCAATTGAAAAGTCCAGGGGAAAAAATTAACCATAAACAGAGGAAAAGGAAGCTACTTGGGGTTACCTTCCCTACCTTTCAACAAGAGCTTAAGCCAGTCATCCATGAGGAATTGGTATAGCTCTTCATCCTTTCGCTCACCTCCCGGGTTCATTTTCTCCATATGAAGGAGTTGGAGCATAGTGGCAGCAGCATGCATGACCTTCACATCAAAGTCTACAATCCTATTAAAGCTTTCCCTAAGATTTTTAATTTCCACCCTCATTTTCTTTAGCTCCACCTTAGGGTCAGAAAGTAATAGGGGCTCCTGAGGACCAACAGTAACAGGGGGAGTGTCACTCACATCATTAGGCATTTCTCCTCTATATTTTGGAGTCCTCCGGGGCAATATTTATAACCACCTGGGGGCTAGGGGACTGTGAAGTTAGGATTGGCAAGTCCGCTTTTTTCCCCTCAAAGAGTTTTTTCTTGGAAAGGTCAAAGGCGAGGAGACCGAAACTGGCAGAGACATGAGAGTCATGACTTTTCACAAACCCCTCCACAATAGAGCTTCTCTTCTTTTTTTTCCCTTTCTTTCTCCTCAACCTTAACTTTCTTCCCCACTTTAGCTTTCATCCTGATGACCTACTTGATATCTTCTTCCTCCTCTAAATCTTCTTCCCCTTCATCCTCATCAGTGCACCTCTTTCTCACAGCTTTTTTCTTATATCTGGTTTTGGTAGCAATTTTGTTAGATCTCCATCTACTATCGTTCTCCTCCTCTTCTTCAGATTCAATGGTGATTTGGTCACCGTCGGCCGAACTCAACTTATAATTCTTTAATTCTAACTATTATCTCTAAAAAGACAATACGTTTTAGAATCTCAACTATTGTCTCTCTAGAAACAATATGAACAAATGTATTAAAGATAAATATTATTTTTTATAATTTTTAAAAATATAATTTTTAATATTTAATATTCCAAATAGAAATAATAGACTATTCACTATATTTATTTCAAATATTTTATTCTTGCAAAACAATCAACAAAGCAGCATAAAACTAACTTGACTAGAAATATCATGTTTATTGTATTTATTCTCAATGTTTCTTATAAAATGATGTGAGAATTTTTCCACAAAAAAATGAATATCCCATGAGTACTAAATTAAATATTATTTATTATTGACACCACTTTCCCAAACACTATTGTTCTACTGATTTCCCAAACATTGGAGTTTTATAGTTAAGTACTTAAGAACTCCTCCATACTGTACATTTCCACCAAGTTGAGTTCTGTAGCAGAAAAGTTCCTTGATTTAACTACATATTTTTAAGTAGACAACCATAAGTGTTTCATTTTCAAAATGTCGGAGTTGTATTATTTTTAGCATGTGATATCTAGAAAGACCACTTGTAGATGTAATTACCCAAGAATGTTTCTCTACCGAACATGAAGCATCTCATATTCTTCATATTTCTCTGATATCCTAAAAGATTAAAAAAAAGTGTAAGGATATAACATAACTAATTAAATGATTTTTCTCATATACGCAAAACTCATCAATAAAGAAAGTTACTGGTAGAGAACGCTACAAAACAAGAAAATCACTCAAAATGAACTAGTCAGAACTATTAGTTATCAATGTTAAGAAGGCAAAAGACAATTTAGTAATTGAAGTATGTTCATTCATTATATGTGAAGAATAATAATTAGTCCTACAAGACACTAAGTCATGGTTGAAATTTTATCTCTATAACTCTACCACCACTAGTCTGAATCAACAAAGTTGATTTTACCACAACAAAAAGTACAAAATGTATCACAAGCATTTTCTAAAAATCACAATGGAGTTCAGGAAATGTTGGTGATGAAAAAAAAATAGTATATGATATTAAGAACAAGAATTTTGTTATATTTTTCATTGGGGTTATATTTTAAAAGCATTATTAAACAAGCAACAATGATCTTATAATGTTAATGTGAAATTCACATAAATTTTTTTAAGTATTTGTTACTTGTAGACAACAAATAAAGAATATGAACTATGCAAATCTACGAATAGCTTGCAATAATACAAAATGCTTTCTACCATAATATGAGTTTACATTGTACATAAAATTCTTAAACTTAAATTAAACACTAGATTTTTAACACAGTTTCTTGAAATGTTATTTAATATAGTACACACTTTTAAAGCTCATGCATCAGAAGGGATGAGAAAAGTTAGAACTGGTGGGATATAGTGGAAATTTTTTTCTAGCATCCCTAATCTACTCTCGTGCTACCTATAATACCCCTCAAACCATAACTTGTTTTGATATGCTTTTTGGAAGTTAAGGAATGTTTTTCTTTGGTCATTGTTGATTAAAGTACATGATTCTTCCTAATATATTTTCCTAACCCACTCTATTCAATTTAATATAACTTCATAATCCAACTTTGTCACTGCAAAATATTTTCTAGCATATTGGTCATAATTTATTCCTTTGTGTGTGTGTCCATGTTTGCTTGGGTATCAATAATAGTTCTAGGACATTTATGTTATGTGATCTCTTAGTAGATCCATCTGTTTTATATTACTTGTTGAAGAATGTGTTTGCAAACCTCCTTAGTGATGAGGCTTATGACTTTTAGAACTAACCCATGATCATAAAAGATTATTATTTAGATTTATATATTTTCATTTTCATCTATGCTTATATCGATTATTTATTCAAGTTGTGGATTTTGATTATGAGACTAACCCTAATCATGTGGTGGATTATGTTATTCAAGATGCTTATACATACATGCATACTCACTTTGTGATGCATTCTTGTAGGTACCAGGAATTGAATTGACCTGGATTTATAGGTCTGAGTGTTCCCTCAAATCCTTGATGGTTGTTGTTGCGGAGATAGTACCAAGGACCTTGCATATGTCTCCTCATTACCATTATCTGATTTGGGAAAATCATGGTTCATATTTAGTCATTCTTAAATGACAGTGAAAAACCCAGAATCACCTCACCTGGTTGGGGATAGTGTCGCGTGGTCCCTTGCTTTCATGATTAACTTTATCTTTTCATTTAAGTGTACTTATTGATGATTCTCTATTGATCTTTTCTATGTTTCATTTCATAGATTCATGATTGGTCAAGAGTTTTGCTTGAATTGTATTGTTGACTATTGATTAGCCATATTTGATCTTTTGGTTATCTTAGTGTGTTTCATTGTTGATTGTTATGGCCTCTTTTGGACGTTGGATTTTGAGGCATGTGAACTTATTATGTTTAAGCAATATATCCTATAGCATGTATAAGATTAATGTTGATATTAATTACTCCATTGTTGTATGAATTATAGTTTTACACACACACACACACACATACACACATATTCTAATTAAGGAAATATAATATTGTTAATAATTAATTATTAATGATGTGGAATACAATATCCTTAATTATTAATATTGAGATAGACTTAATTCATATTATTAAACAATTCAAATAAAGAAAAGAAAATTTAATATAATTACAAATTAATTTTTTAGAAGGGAAACCAACATTATAATATTGGTTTAATAAACCAATTGTTATCATGTCGGTTAGAAATAGGTTCACTCCCATATAACTCCATTCATAATGATTATATATGGGAAAAAAATTATTTAAAAATAATGGTTCGCAGGGAGAATAGGGAGAGGAAGAATTTTTAGGAAGAAAATTTTAGAGGAGATAGAGGCTATAATTTTAGAAAGATATTTTTAGAAAAATAATTTTATGTGAAGCAAAATTAGTGAATTGGATGGAGGAAGGGAGAGAGAGTTATTGTTTTTCCATGAAGCCTCCTGATCTTGTTTACCTATTTGTATTGAAATAGATCTCTCTTGTATCACCTAGCTTTTCTATTCCTTCTCCTATTTTGGATCTTTGCAAGACTCTAGGTAGGATCTATTTCGTAGAAGAAATCCTCCATGCTGAATCATGCTTGTTGTGTGTGAAAGTAAATGATGTCTCCTCTATGTTTTCTTAAGTTTAGTTAAAGTATGTGAGTTTGATAGATAAAGATATATGTGTTTCCTTTGATGGTTTTATAATATATTTACATATTTGGGAATGATCTGGATGAGATCTCTTGCCTTATTAGCAACAATTATTGTATCTTATAATGCCTTGTATCTTTATTGTCTATTATTATTCAATGAAATCATTCCAAACTATATTCTAATGTTAATTAAAGTTTCCTGATATGTCATTTTTCTTTTAGAATCATATTCAGGCCTTTAGGAACATGTTTGATCAAGTTTTAGTTCATTTTTATAGTTTCTCTTATTACTTTTCATGAACTTGTTCTTATTTTTGGATCAAATTTTGAATTTATCTTGTGGTTGAAATTGGTTTGATGAGTGTTTTGGAAGGTAAACAAGGATATCTCAACTGGGTTTTCCTCAAAGTATACTTCTAGGGCCCTCATTATGCCTAGTTTTATCTGTAATATCAACCTGTTATCTACTACCTACAACTATGCTCAGTAATTTACCACCTACGTAGTTCTAGTACAAACTACGCAGATCCCATTACCATATACATAGATATCTTGAAAAACTACGTATAACTTGATTCCAAGTTCTCAGGTTGCATAACCAACTACGTAGAATAGTGTGCCATTGACACATAAACCCCTGTAGGCCATTTATAGGGCTTATTTGGTGTTTTGAGCTCTAGTTTCTAACCAGGGGATGATAAGATCATGTTTTTTATTCAATTGATCTGTGATTTCTCTGATTATGACATTAATATCATGTATGGTGTGTTTTTTATACCTCCTTAAGTGTTTTGAAACATTATGATTGATAGACTCAGCTTTAGCATTATCTTGTGAACTAGGGACAACAAGTGATCACTTAAACCAAATGAAATGATGCTATACTACTATGATCTATGATTTTATGACGTTCTTAGTGTATTTAAGTTGTTGTGAATCCTTTTCATGCATTTTAATTCAATTGGATGTTTTTTGAATCCATCTGAGTACCTAATTTTGGTTTAGGGTTGTCTAGTAGATTAAGAGGCAACAAGTAGTTTCCTAAACCTAGAATGTACTAATCTAGTTTTCTTGTAGAACTCATGGAATGCTCTCACAATGAGATTTGACTCTTTCCTACATTGGTTTTTCTTGTTTCTTTTTGCTAGAGAACCTAGGCGCAGTAGGTGAGTGGGTCAGAGTGTGGGGTTGTGGCCCTAAATGGTTGCTAGGATAACCCACTGATGAGTTGTAGTTCCCACCCTTTGGTTGCATTTAGTTTATATCATCAAACTCTTTTTGGCCACTTCCATGTGTGCGTTAGCTATTCTAGTTTTATTTATAGTTTATAATGTATAACATTTTGTTAGATTTTAGTTGGTAGGAACCACGAATTTTGGATGATTTTAAGTGATTATAGTTAGACTTATGATTAGTATTATCATGTTTATTTCATTTTATGATGAAATTTATGATTATGGATTACTGACAATATATTTGTATGCACATGAGTCATATGTATGCTTTTACTTTATGTATAATTTGATTTATATGGTAAGAGGCAGAGTCATAGTCACTTGCATGTGAGACCCACACGATGTACCGTTCTCAATGATTGTTTGTTACATATTGTATGTATGCATATATTTTTCTTTGTGATGAGAGGATTGCAGGTATTAGGCATCATCTTCCCTGAATTGGTAGGAGTGAGCATGCCCTATCGCAACATATCAATGGTAAGAGGGAGGAGATAACCTAACATGTCCAAAACCCCAACTTAAACCACTTATTGTCCTAAAATAGAGGACAATATTATATGTTTTTACCCTTCAAATCTATCTAGGTGGCATGAATTCGATAACCTTACCTTGTGCTTGAGTTTTGGTTATTCGACTTAGTCAGGTTTTTGAGTTTGTATGCCTCGTTTGAGGTGATATTTGTGTTAGAATAGATTATGGTTTTTATGAATATTATATGGTATATTTTTAAATTGTGTTAATTATAAGAATAATAAATAAGAGGGTATTTAGTTAAATAAAATTAATTAAATACATTTGTTACTAAAATGTTTTAATTAAATTGCCTAACTTTTATAAAAAGGGGTTTAATAAGTTATTAAATCCTAAATTTGAATTAAAGTTGAGTTAATTAAGGATAATGAATAATTATTAATAAAATCAAATATTTTAAATCAAAAGTCAAGATGAGTTACTTTTGACCATGGGGGTGACTTTAGAAACCCTAGGTTGAGTATTTTTTTTCTTCTATTTTTAGGAGTTTTTGGTTCATTATTCGGAGAACAGGTTTTGGGAGAATTTGAGCTATGGGTTTTTAGAAGGAAGAATTTTTGAAACTGGGGAGTATCTTGGAAAGCGTGATTATTCGATAATAGATTAGTGGTTTCATATTTTTGTTGATTCTTAGGTAGGATCTTAGATTTGTGTTTGTTTGTCTTTTTTTCTTCATAGAAATATGTTTATTTGTGAATTTAGATTCATGCTTAAATCTAGTTTTATTTGTAGAATAGATCTAGAACTCATTCTGTGTGATCTTAGATAGAATATGAGTACATCTATGGAATCAATTTGGTAGAAAATGGATTATAGAACCGAGATCTGTGATTCCTAGAAAATAAATTATTCTTAGAAAAATAAATTGTTGTGTTCTTGAAAATTTCTTTAGAACTGATTTTAAATGGACAAGTAGACTTAGAAAATCAAACCCATTTATATTTAAAAGGCAAAGGAAGAATTATGTTCTCTTTAAAATATATTTAGTTATGGTTGTTCTTAGTTTTAATGTGTGTGTGTGTGTGTGTGTGAGAGAGAGAGAGAGAGAGAGAGAGAGAGAGAGAGAGAGAGAGAGAGAGAGAGAGAGATTGTTGTTGTTTTGCCATAGTTCTCACAGAAAATAGTTGTTTTTTATTCATCAAATTTTTTTTTAAAAATATCAAAAAATAAAAATAAAAAAACTAAATGGGGGGGAGAGTTCCTTTCCCCACCCCCGCCAACTGTTGTTGCTCATGGTACCTAGGCACACAATAGTAGCCGAAGCTACCTGTGGCAGCCAAGGGGGAGTGGGACCTATGTTTCCCCTTCCCCAAATAAAATAAATTAGTTTTTACTTTTTACTTTCTATTTTATTTTTTTGAAAGAATAATATTAATATTAATAAAATAAATACAATATATATACATATATATTAAAAAATTAATATTTATAACATAAATTGATATTATTAAATGATTAAATTTAGTTATAATATTAATTTAATTAATAGTAATTAATATTTTTTATTACATGAATGTTTAATTTTCTTTTTGTTGCATATATTATTATGGGCATTTCCCTTGCTAAATGTAGTTATTTATTTTAAATTATAGGGGATGAATTTCTCTTAGTAACGTTATTCTAATCAAATTAGTGTTGAAATTTATATGAAAATTCATTTAAGTATTTGATATTTATGAGTTGATTTGATTGTAATTACCCTTTCGCGCCTTGTTTATTTTGGTTTTGAGGAAACTATGTTGGCTTTTAGGGAAATGTTACCAGAGGGTTGGGGTGTGTTTTTTGTTGTCTTGTTTTGGCTATGCATTGTGAATAGTGTCAATTTGATCACCTTTACACATTTGTTTGTGTTATGCTCATGTGTAGGTGAACTCTTGAGAGTGTGTTTCTTTTGGTTTTGGTACTAAAATCTGACCATTATACCTTTATGGTACATATGATATTAATTATGATTATGATCTTAGGGTAGCTAATCTAAGTGTATTAGGGGAGAGTGTCTTTTAATGAGGCTCGGGACCCTAAGAGGTTGCTAGGGTAACTCATTGTAAGTTACTTAATAAGTGATAATATAATACATTATGGGCTTTTAAAATGAATTAATAAGACCTTTGTATTCCTCGCCCATGTCTTGAGTGCTTTTGTGGGCTAGGATGGGAGTGGGAGGAGATGTTTGATTAAGGTCTTGGATAGTTAGTATATTTTTCTATATGAGAGTTTAGTAATACTGCATAGAGTGACTAGGGGGTGGGGGTTTAGAGAGACTCTTAGAGTAACTCTAGAGTTGGCTCATGTGATGACACTTCCCCATATACATTTTAGGTTTCCTACATGTGTTGGTTTCCTATAGGTTTATAGGTTTTTACCTGTATAGTTGAGTTGTACTTTTGAGATAGATAGCTTTTAGGATCCCTTGTTTAGTCCTACTTTATGATTGGTTTGTATTTGAAACCGATTGGGGTCTATTGTTATCTCCTCAGCATAGTGGGAGTGGACCATTTAGGTGCCACAAGTATGGGTGGTAGTGATCTATTTACCATTGGAGATCTCGATGTACTTGTACCATTGTTGGATGATCTTGTAGAAGTTGTACTTATTATACAACATTATTTGAGACTTTCTCTTATCTTTCTTATTTTTTTTTATCATATCATGTAGTAGTATTTCAGTTATGTTACCTATGGAATAATGTATTGTACTTTGTAATTGATTATTATGACATACCACGTGACTTGTGTAGTAGATGTTATTTAATTGGATATACCCTAGGGTATTAGATGTAAATATATAATTATTCATGTGATGATGTACATGTAACTATTGTGTATTTTAGAATATTTGTATTAGGTTATTTATTAAGTTATTCCTACGTGAAGGAACCCTCAAGAATTGTAATCCATGTCAAGTTTACTTTTATGATCATGTTTTGTGTTTCACTCTAATTGGTTCCTCCATTTTGTTCATATTGAAAGTAAACAATTTCAAAAAAAATCTGCAAACTTAGATTCATGTTATAGGTTAATTTCTCCTTAGTTCCCTAGCGAGGTATTACATGAGTTGTCTTAATAAGTTAAAAACATTAATAACACTGATTGGGATTGGGGGATTACACACTAAATAATATTAGTTTCATGCCTCTCCTATGCCACTAATGCTAGTACATACTAGGGATGAGAGTGGGAGAAGATGCCTTTGTGATGGCACAATCGAACAACCTTGTCTCCATGAATGGCGTGACGTTCGACATGTTCCCACTTGGGTCATGAGGCCCAGAGTGGATGCTAGGATAATCCAAGGGATGAGGACTATGAAATGAAACTCACCTATCTTGTAGCCTAGATTCTATACACCTTTAGTCTTGTTTACCTTTTTGTCTTTCCTTTTGTTGTTGTTTTGGACAAGGGTTTGTACCAACTTAGGTTTTTTAGTTTTCTTTTCTTGTGTAGATATTAGTTTCTATCTCCTAGCACAATGGAGTGGACCTATTGGATCCACGTAATAGGGTGGTTAATCTTTATTATATTGGGTTACTATACGTGGTCTAATTGAGGATCCTTACACATGTTCCTTTCCAAAGTTGTAGTTTGAAGACTTCATATTGCTTAATATTTTATGTGAAGATGTATGTGTAAGGTGCGTATTAGAAATACTTGTATATGATGTAATGGTGTAAGTTGATTCAAGGCAATATAAGGGGAAAGGTTACTTCTAGGAAAAGAAAATGGAAAGATGAATATGGTGTAATGAAGCATTTAAAAAGATGTTGTGTAGATTATTGTATCTCTTAAAAGCTATCACATATGTTGATGGAATAATATATATTATGATAGAAAGAAAATAAAATTTAATTCCTTAATGTAATGTTCATAGGAAAGTAGTCAACAAGTAGATATGAGTTAATGGATGGAAATGCTAACTTAATGGCAGTAATGGAATTCCATAGGGTAATGGAAGTCCATAAGATAATGAATTCAAAAATGAGTTTAGATCAATGGAAGTCCATAAGATAATTCTTACCTTAATGAATGTTTATCTCTAATTTTTAATTAAAACTAATATATAAGATATGTGTCTATGAATTTGATGATTCATTATGCCTTGTGTTGATGAATCAATTAATGATGAAAGTTTATTAACTTGTGTTTTATTAGATAGGAAAATTTACCTTGGTATATTATAAAGAGAATGGATTAAATTAGTTTATAATTCAATACATATACCTCTTAAAGTGAATAGGTTAGATAATTTTCCTGAGAAGTGACCTTAGGGAACCTATGAGGACCTAGATTAGTTCATAACAATGTATTCATAGCAAGTGTTTATTATGTTTTAGAAAGTGATGCATATCTTATTGGTTGGAGAAAAAAATAACATCTTTTAATGACTACTTGGCTTGTCCTCCTGGGTTCCCTAGGTGGGTATTACATATGGTATCAAAGACCTAGGTTGCCATAATGGGAACTCTAGGACTCATAGCTTACCTATGCATAAAACTTAGTATTTTTACATTTATTTCACAAGAGTACAATTATTATTCTTAAATTGAGTTTTCCTACTAAATTACCTATGTTTTTGAATTCTGAGACCAATGACGTGTTCTAACAAATGACTTCTAAAATGGTAATCACTGTTAACAAATCCCTGATACTTGTGTGTCATCTTCCTTTTGTTAAAAGTAAGTGTATTCCTAGAAAATTCATAATTCATTTTGTATCTTAATTGTGGTAGTTGATAATTTTCTCTCTTGATCCTACCCCTAATTTATCCTATTTTTGTGAATTCTTTTAATAATAATTACCAAGTTATCTTAATTGCTTTGAAATGTTGTGGAGTCTATTTTCTTATTAACGCTAAATTGAATTCATGATTTGTTATGCTTGACTGTTTATCCTACTCAAAGTACCTTTACAAGTTAGAATTGAATTTTTTTCATCTTCGATATGAAATAAGACATGGTTGTGGTAATACTCACTTTTATTTGTATATGAATAGAATGATAATAGTTCAATTGTATGGTTAATTTGAAATATGCTTCATGAAATCTGTACCTAGGTGTATAGTCAGAAAATGGAAGCACTTCCATTGTAGACATGTTTAGCCTTTCGACTAAGTGGTTTGGGGTCATGGAAAGCACCCTGAATGGGTTCCTAATCTTGACATGGCTTCCTCCCTATTCTGTTCCTCTTTCCATTCCTGTTTGGCCTGATTTATGCATTCTAGACTGTAGAATGGTGATTCTGGGCTTCAGGGTCAAGGTTGACATTGCAGGTCTATGTCGACCTCTACCCTAACCTAGGTCAGGGTTGACCTCAACCTTGACCCAGGGTTCAGATCCTGGGGTCTTGCAGTTTCAGGAGGTCGGCCTTTGCAAAAAGTATTTCCCACTTTCGGGTCGGCTGTTACGGGTTTCAAAGCATTGATTCCTAAATTATATTTAATATAGTCCTCTCCTAGGGGTAAAGGCTTTAATGGGAATTTAATCCTCCTATGTAGGCCTCCTTGGAAGATTGTGCCCTAATTTCATATAAAAGGGAAGCTTTCTCTCTCATTTTCTCTAACCATCATCAAG
>MU224765.1:184562-211405 GCA_018584345.1 Thuja plicata
TTAAAAGGATTATTATTAATATTTTATAAATAATGGGCTTATTATTTATTATGTGATTAGACCCCAATATTTTTATGGGATAGAAGTAGATATGACTCATTCCTTGAATGACCTATATACAATGAAAAAATAGTATTTATTAAATAATAGAAAAGATGTATAATAGACTTGGAATTTCATGATAATTTAATTTTCTACTAGGAAATCCTGCTCCCTTTCTCTTAATCTCTTGCCTCAATTTTACCTACTAAAAAATTCTAATACTTTACATTGAAAAGATAAATAATTAATAATTTATTATAGTAAATGCTTAATATCTTAACTAATGTTCTTTTTCAAATATCAAACAATTTTTATTTCTAAAATATTATATTATTCTTATATTTTAGATAGTATAGATGAATATAACTTTATTCGATTATAAGAATGTAATATTTATTGGATTATAAAACTATAATTATAAGTTTAACTAATAATTGTAAATAGTATTGGGAAGGATTTTCTTGTTTTTATTGCTACAATACACTTAAGGTTTCATAAATTACATATGAAAGACTCAAAAAATAAATCATGAAAAATAAAGTATAAAAACACTCGTTACTATATAAGATTAGTTTCTTTTATAATTATAATAAAGGGTAGACACTTAATGAATATAGATATTTTCATGTCATTCAATTTTTTTTTATAAGTATGATCATAAATTTGGAGGCTTAAACAAATGATCTGTAGCTATTACCTATTAGAATCAACAAGGCTAACTCCATCCGTATTTCATGACTCTGAACACTGCCCATAATCATCGGGTGAACTCCAACCACAAGACTTTGAAGTAGGTGTTGAACAAACTCGTTCTCTGCTGATTTCACACAAGTCATAGTCGTTGAAATCAGATGTTTCTTATCTTCACCATTATCATTCCAAGAAATGAGTATCGCATTAACTTCTTAAAAAGGAGTAACTTTTGGTCATAGGCTGAAATTTCAACATTGAACATTAAATAATTTTGGACACAGGCTGAAATTTCAACATTGAACATTAAACGTTGAATGTTGAACGTCATATTTGAACTTGTCCGCATTGTCTTTATCAATCCTCGGTCAATTCAGGGCCCACGCAAAGTGATCCAAATGTTACCATCTCTATTATTAATTGTAATGGTCTTCCCCATAGGCCTCTTTTGAGTAACCTATTGTCAAATATGCATGGTTTTTAGTCTCCTATTATCATAATTGAAAATTCAAAAAAAATCTTCCCTTAGATATATGATTATAGTATTAATGAAATGGTATTATATTGATGGGCTCTCCTTAATAAGATATGAATTATTTCTTTCTTTATTCAAAAACTTCAAATAATTATTTCTTACTACTTTTTTTTTTTTTGTTAAATATTACTTCAAATAAAATATAGTTAAAAATTGGATAAGTAAAATATGATTAAAAGTTTGACAAACATATATTATTTAAGTTAATAAGGTACTATTATAATTGAAATGGTCTTTCTACCAAGGTAATGACATGTTTGTTCTTTTCTTTAAAATTGAAAAACCAAACTAATTGCTTCATTCAAATTTCTATAACATATATCTCCTACTTTTATCAAAAACATATATCTCCTACTACAAAACATGGCTAAGAACTATGACCTCAATTAACTTTAATTATAAAAAATTTCACAACCATTCATTATTAGTAAATTCATATGCATAGCTACCATTTATCTACGCATTATAAATTATTATTAGTATATATAAATTTTGGACACTCGTATAACAAATGTATAGCTATGTAATAAAATAAACCACGCCTTTTAAAATGGCTAAGACTAAATAATTAAATTTTGTTAAAAAAACCTTGGTAAAGAAGAGTCAAGACTAGTAATTAGGTTGGCAATCCTAAGAGAGACGGTAAATAAACATATGTTGAAATATAAATTTAGAGTGAGATTTTATGTTTTTTTTTTAATGTCTAAACTTACATAATAAGCACAATTACAACATTTTGAAACATGAATCATATTGCTAGATTCAAGATAACTAGGTTTATTTGAATTGATTATGAAAAATTTAGAATTGTTCAAATACGAAGATCAACAGTACAAGAGTTTCTTTGAATCTCTTAAAGACATTGGTTTGTCTTTTAGGTTCCTTTTTTTGGGAAATTTTTCATACCTTCTCATATATAATATTTTTTTATTAGATTCTGTAGAATATTTTATCATTGGAGAGTTTTATTCACAATTGGAGCCTTTGTAAACTTTTTCTTTTAGTGTATTTTGACATCATATGTAGAAGTAGGTATCCCACTTTTAGGTGGCATGGTTTATCCCTGTACTTATATTTTGTGCTATATATCATGTTGATATGAAGAGTTTTCCACCAAAAGGAAGTGTTCTAAACCTTATCTTGAGGGAGATAGGGTTATAAAAAAATTCCAACAACCCATCTCTCCATGAAGAGCTTCTTGAATTAGCCATGGAAAAATTTAAACTACCACAACAAAATATCTGGTCTTGCTAATAAAATATTGAGTTCAAAACCCTAACACTAAAATAATATTCCTTATTAGGGAGAAATAATAAGAGAAACTTAATAGGAGAAAATGTGAGGAGGTAGGTATTTCAAATAATTCTGGTGGAAGGATACCTGCGAGAATAGCTAAGAAAACCTCTATTGTGAAAAATAAAATTGAAAAAATTAAACCAATTACAGAAACTACTCTCGATGAGGAAGATAAACCCAAGGTTTCTCCCAACTTAAATGAAGAAGTTCTTGAGGACAAAAAGGAAAATCATGAAGAAAGAAGTAGAATGAAAAACTAGTAATGAAGAATTTCATAAAGAAGAGGAAGATAATTTAATGAGGAGGATGAAGAAGAAGAAAGTGAAAAAGAAGAGGATGTTGATAGAATTGAAGACATTAATCAGGAAATTGGTTACTCATTAGAGAATGAGCATTAGGGAACAATGCTAGGAGACAACATGGGCAAAATTGATTCTCTTAAAGATTTGGCTGTTTGTCTCAAAGTTTGATTGATAGAGCTATAGGACTATGTAGAGAATACCAATATTAACAATTATAGGAAGACAAAACATGTTTGCACTGGTATACTACTAGTATATACAAAGCCATCATGAGAATAATTTCAGGGATCTCAAAGACTTAAGGAAGTAGTTAAAGAAGAAACTCACAAGGATAATAGATATAAAAAGAAGGAAGATACCAATGAAAAGAAGAAGATAATCATGTGAATGTTTGAGAGGAACTCCTAGAATCCACAACTAAAAATTGGAACCTCATAAAATGATTTTGGTTTTACAAAAGGTTTTGATTAATTTTGTGGTAGCTATTTTTATAACTATTCTTTCTAATATTGTTTGTTATTGTCTGCATGGTAATTTTAATTTGATTATGTTTGTGATCCTCTATTTTTATTAGTTTAATATATTTTTAAGCTTATTTGTATCTATTGTTATATGCCTTTATGGTTTGGTACGAGGCCTATTCGCCTCATTAGATATTTTAGGTGTTCATATTTTCATTTATCTTGGGATTAAGACCCTTTCAATTCTTAACGTTATTTTTTATTAGAGTAAAACAATTCTTGAAGGGACCCCAAAAATATTTACAAAAATAAAAATGCGATTGATATAGGATAACAAAAAAAATCCACTAGGAAACTAAAAAAATATCAGGAGACCAAAATAGGGTACAAGACCCCCAACACTACCGGAAATATAAATTGAGGCCACATGACCATATCAATATAGAAGGATTTTTTAGAATTTTTTCAACCTCCACAATTTAAAAAAACAATATTCTCATTAATGTCCATTACATCATGAATTATGTAGGTCTGCTCCACCTTACCTCTGACATGGCTACAAGTTCTAGCCAAGCAACCTTGCATTGGAAATGAGCCTAAATTTTATTGATCATGAGTAGCACTCTTATCCTAATCTATCACTGTTGCATTGAAAGATACTATTTTGCACCTTTCTATTGTACTACCTTTTAGGGCTTGATCTTTCTAATTTAAAATCACAAGGTCATTAGAGATACTTTTTATTATCGTCCTTCTAACTGCAACCACTAATTTGAGCTTTTCATGAGCCTTGCATATGGTTTCTTCAAACATTATATTTTTTTGTCTTGCTTTATCACTATTGCCTTCAAATTCACCAGCACAACTTAAATAAGGGAAAGAATTTTATTCAAGCTATCTATGTATAATCGTTGGTTCACACTATGTTACTAACTATTCACCTTTTCATTGAGAGAACACTTTCTTTGAGAAAACTTACTTTATAGAACTACCAATTAAAAATAATAATTGACCATTAGTCACATTTTTACCCACCAACAACATATCTCTTGTTCCTAGAGTAAAATATGTTTTCAAGATTCAATGGGATTCCCTTAACCAATTATATAATAGTTTCAATTTGAAAATTACCATCCATCTCCCAAGGGTCCACCATACGGTCTAATATGCCACCTTGATTCCTCGCTTCCCCTTTTCTACTTACTACCACTCGAAGGAAAGGATTATCATTATCCTCTATGATGTTGTTGGAAAGATCGCTACAATGTAGAAAATTGTTATTTTGTCATTGATGTCAAACCTTAACTAGTGAGACTATTGTTATATGTTTGAGTACCATATATATTGATTGATGAAGATTTGAAGAATAGGATAACAAGAAGACCAAAGAAAAGGTTGAGTTATGAGTATACACCAGGTTACTTGATCATTTAGGGCTTTGGCAAAGTGATATGTTGTTTATCTTTCACTGACAGTTCACTGAAAGGTCAATGACGAGAAAAACAAAGATGATGTCGAGCACCAATGAAATGCCGAGAGAGGCAGAGAAAGTCGAGCAACAGTATTTTAGTAATTGATGAGATTTGAGATCTTTGGCTGACATAGTTGATTTTATTGGGATATATATTGTTAATTAAGATTAGTCCACACTCATTTAATGCACAGGAAATTGTTATTAGCGCATGGATTCAATGTTTAATTAATGACTGTATTGGAGAAGTAAATAAAATGTAATGATGGAAAGATCCGTTGGATCTGACCTAACCTAAGATCTATGATCTTGATTAAGAGGCAAAATATCTATCAGACCTTGATGAAGAGGTATAATATAACCTATAAAGGTTATTTTCATTGTATCTAAGTGTAAGGAAAAGTTGAATGCAAGAGTATTGCATGGTTAATTGACTGATTGGCAAGACCTAGCAAAGAAGGCTGAGCAGAGAAGCAGAGAGAGATTGCTTGATGAATCTCCAAGCAGATCTGAAGTTTGAGATGAAAATGGATGCCACTCAGTGAATTAGCATTAGAGCTAAAATTGGATCTAGATTTGTAAAGTAAGTTGTATGTATCAGATCACACCTGCTGATTACTCTCTAACCATTGTATCAGTTCAAATCCTTTAACTAGGTTGACCTAACCATCATTGTATAAATTGTTTGAACAAGGTGACATTTAGATTGCAATGTTCAAAGTCCTCTAACAAGGCCACTCCTGACAAGGTGATTAAATCCTTTAACCGGTTCACATTTGACAATGTGTTTTGTAACCTTTAACAAGGTTGGCTCCTAATAGAGCTCACTTCAGAAGAGTGAAATTTTGGTAGCATGTTACTGGTGGTTTTTCCCATATTGTGTTTCCACGTTAAATCATGGTGTCAAAATGTGTGAATGTTTATGTTGTGTTTTACTGTTAAGCTTTTGTAAGCTTATTTGATTAGTACAGTAAACTGCACACTTTTTTTGTTGATTGCTGCCGAGTAGATCTGAGCTGTTGAACTGGTATAAAGTTTTAATTGTTACATCTGGACCTGAGGATAACTGATTCAACCCCCCTCTAAGTTATTCTAAATTCATTCTAACAATTGGTGTCAGATCTTTGTTCTCTTGAAATAGTTTGAAGGTACTTGGAGCTAAAGAACAAGATGTATAAAAGGGATGGACCAAAGATTAACAAGGACAACTTTCCTGCATGGAAAATTTTGATGAAACTTCACTTGGCTGGTATTCATGATTTTTCTAAATGACATGTTGAACAAGAATATGTAGCCCCTACTAGACTTCTAAATACTGCACAATTAAGAGAAAAGAATGAACATAATCAAGCAATGTTGGAACTTGCATCATCCCTGAACTATCATGAATTTGAGGACATCAAGGACTGTACAAGCGCAAAGCAGATGTGGGATGCCCTTCAAAAATTCTATGGAGGTGACACAAATGTACTTAGAGCCAAATTTGAAATCTTGAGAGGTAAGTTTGATGATTTAAAAATGTAAGAAGGAGAAAATATAGTGCAATATTATGATAGGATAAAGGAAGTTGTAAATGCTATTAAAGGAGCTAAGCAAACCATTGATGATGACACTATCATGAGAAAGGTACTAAGAACACTTCTTCCTATTTATGCTATTAGATTATCTACAATTCAAGAATTGAGATGTACTCCTAACAACAATTTGACTCTAGAAAGTTTGGTAGGAAAACCTACTACATTTGAGATGTCAAATTTTGATAACTATACTCCACAAGCTATTAAATCTGCATTCAAGTCACAGATGATCAATAGAAAATCAAGGAAAGAAAAGAAATGTGTGAGCAGTGACAGTGACACTTTAGATGATGATCTAGAAGAACTTGAGGCACTTATGGCAAGGAGAATAGCTAGAGGAAAAGGAAAATTCATAGGTAAGCTTCCTATTATTTGTTTTTCTTGTAACAAAGTTGGTCATATTGCTGCTAGATGTCCTGATAAGAATGAGAAAGATGAAAGAAGAGATAGCAAGTACAAAGACATAAAGGATGATCGAGACTACAAAAAGTACAAGGATTACAAAGACAAAGGTAAGAAATCTTTTTAGATAGATGAAGAAGCCTTTGATAGTGAATTTGATAAATCTGACAAAAATGATATAAAGTTGTGTATGTTGCAATGAAATATGATTTTGATGATGATGAGAAAATTGTACTAATTTCTTATATGAGTAAAGGTGATCATTGGATTATTGACAGTGGTTGTTCACATTACATGACTGGTGATAAGGACAAATTTGAAACCTTAGATCAATGTAAAGGTGGATATGTTATATTTGGTAATGATACACCTTGTAGAGTCAAAGGGAAAGGATCAATTCAACTGACTAACAAGATTAGATGTGATGATTTGTATTGGGTTGACGATCTTAAGTATAACTTGTTGAGTGTTGCACAACTGAACACTTATAGTTACAGAGTTGAATTCCATCGTAGGAAAGCAAAGATCTATGATGCCAATGGAGAATTAGTTTGAAGTGGTGAGAAGACTAGAGGTAAGTTATTTTATCTAGATTTAGCTGAAGAGACATGCTTGTTTGCACATTATAATGATGTTTGGTTATGACATAAAAGGCTATGTCATGTTAACTTTGATAACTTGGTAAGCATAAGTAAATTGAAAAAGTTTAGAGGGCTACCTAAGTTAAAGAAACCAAAGAATGCAATGTGTAAGCAATGTCAATTGGGCAAACTGACTAAATCTATCTTTAAGAGAAAAAATCATACTTCTAAGAATATTTTGGAATTGGTTCATATTGACCTTTGTGGACCTATTAGTGAGAAAATTTACTATGGAGACAAATATTTTATCTATTTGTAGATGACTTCTCTAGGATGATGATTGTTATGTTTCTTAAATAAAAATCTAATGCCTTTCACTTATTTAAGTGGTACTTGGCAAAAGTTGAAAAGGAAATGGGTAAGAGTTTGAAATGTCTGAGATCTGACAGAGGAGGTGAGTTCATTTCTACTAATTTTAATAGGTTCTATAATGACCGAGGGATAAAAAGATAGATGTCTACTCCTAGGACACTACCATAGAATGGTATAGCTGAAAGAAGAAATTGATCTATCATGGATTGTGCCAGAACATTAATGATGGAGAAAAATGTTGCACAAAAATATTGGAGAGAAGTTGTAAGTACAGCAGTTTATACCTTGAACATAGTACAAATCAAGAAAGGTACAAATGCTACACCTTATGAACTATGGTATGGATATGCACCTACTATAAGATATTTTAAAGTCTTTGGGAGTAAATGTTTTATACTGAAGGATAATAGAAATGTTAAACTTGATGCTAAAGGAGAAGAAGACATATTTCTTGGATATTCTACTAAGAGTAAAGCATACAAGTCCTTGAATTCTAACACTAACAAAATTGTGGAAAGTGCAAATGTTAGAATTGATGAATATGTAGAGAGAAATGAAGCTGAAAGCATGATTGAACCTAAAAGTTACATATCATTCACTTATCCTGAAGAGGATGATTCTAACAAAACTGAAAATGAAGTTGCCGAGCAACAGTTCGTACTTGCCGAGACACACAACAAAATTGTTGGGCAACAAGAGGTGACTGTCGAACTATCTGATGGAGATGATGAGTCACAGTTTCAACCTAAACTGAACATGAATGATCAAACTAAAGCTGAGAAAGAGCCTACTTTTGTAAAATATGTGAGGAGGCACCATAAACCTGATCAAATCATAGGAGCAAAGGATTCTATAATTATGACAAGAAGTAATTTAAGAGAGGATAGATGTTTGCTATGTTATTTTGAGCCTAAGACAGTAAAATATGCTTTAGACAATGAAGACTGGATTCAAGCCATGAATGAAGAGATAAACTAGATTGAAAAGAACAAGACATGGACACTAGTACTGAGGCCTGACAACAAAAATGTAATTGGTACTAAGTGGGTATTCAAAAACAAGCTGAATGAATATGGAGAGGTCACAAGGAATAAAGAAAGAGTGGTATGCAAAGGTTATGCACAAGAGGAAGGAATTGACTATGGAGAGACATTCACCCTAGTTGCAAGATTAGAAGGTGTAAGAACTCTACTTGCATATGCAGCCTACAAAGGATTTAAAGTTTATCAAATGGATGTGAAGTCATCATTTCTAAATGGGATATTAGAAGAGGAAGTATATATTGAACAAGTTGATGGATTTGATGACCCAAGAAAAAGGAACAAGGTTTGTAAAATGCACAAGGCATTATATGGACTGAAACAAGAACCAAGAGCATGGTATGAAAGATTGCACAGTTATCTGATAAATATTTGATTTGCAAGAACAAATGACAACAACAATCTGTATTTGAAGACAGAGCAAGGTAAAGTAATTTTATTGGCTGAAATTTTTTTTGATGATGTATCATATTCAGTGGACAAGATATGATATTCAAAGCATTTGTAAAAGAGATGCAAACTAAATTTGAAATGTCTATGTTTGGTGAGATAAAATTCTTTGTTGGTTTACAAATATATCAAATGAAGAATGGTATCTATATCACTGAATCAAAATATGTCAAGGATATACTGAAAACTTTTGGTATGGAAGATTCAAAACCAGTGAGTACACACATGGCTACTGGATAGAAGTTGACAAAGAATGATGATACAAAAGAGGTAAATCAAACACTGTATAGATCAATGATTGGTAAGCTACAATATGTTGTACACAATAGACCTGATATTGCATTAGCAGTTGGAATTGTTGCTAGATTTTTTGCTAATCCAAAAGAGACACATATAATGGTAGTGAAAAGAATTCTGAGATATTTGAAAGGTATAAAATATTAGGGCCTATATTACAAAAGGAATGACAAGTTTGAGCTCAGGGTCTATACTGATTCTGACTGGACAGGTAATGTGGATGATAGAAAAAACACCACAGGAGGAGCATTTATTTTGGGGAAAAGATTAGTTTCTTGGACAAGAAAGAAAAAAAATTGCACCTCACAATCTATAGCTGGAGCTGAGTATGTGGCAGCAGTAGTTAATTGTTCAAACATTGTATGGTTGAAGATACTACTGAAAGGTATGAAAGAGGAGATCATAGAACCAGTTGTCATATATTGTGATAACATGAGTACCATTAATATTTCTAAAAATCATGTAATTCACTCTAAGACAAAGCATATAGCTATCAAGTATCATTACTTGAGGGAGCTAGTTCAAGACAAGGAAGTAAGATTGGAATATGTATATACTAAGGAATAGTTGGCAAACATATTTACAAAAGCATTACCCAAGGATGCTCATAAGTATCTAAGAGGTAAATTGGGAGTGATTCCCCTACCAGAGGCTAACTAGTTCTGAATGGCACTATTGCATCAAATGTTTTAATTAGAACACTTGACACATTGATGGACAGTGAGTCACATTTTTAGGATGCTACCTAAAAACTGTGAAGTGGAAGACAAGAACATAAAATAAGATCAGTCATATACAAAGATGAAAGGAACAACATGATACAAAAATTAGAACAAGATGAATCTACATAATAAAGATGTCAACATCTTTGCATTGTTGTCAAAGACGGAGATTATTGCTAAAACAAATTATTGATACAAACAACAGATATGAGGGAGATATTACTGAAAGAGGGAGCTGAACAAGAAATAGAAAGCATTTCAATGTGATTATAGACATAGAGGGAGTCAGAATGAAGCTAAAGACATTACTGAATATTTTTTCATATCATGGAACACACACACTTTTTAGATTGTATAGTAACTTTGGTTGGAAATTATTTTTTTATAGTTTAGTGTTGCCATCAATGCCAAAGAAGGATATTTTTGGAAAGATTGCTACAATGTAGACAATTATTATTTTTTCATTGTTGTCAACCCTTAACTGGTGAGACTATTGTTATATGTTTGAGTACCATATCTATTGATTAATGAAGATTTGAAGAATAGGATAACAATAAGACCAAATAAAAAGTTGAGTTATGAGTATACACCAGGGTACTTGATCATTTGGTACTTTGGAAAAGTGATATGTTGTTTATCTTTCAGTGATAATTCACTGGAAGGTCGATGCTGAGCAGAGTAAAGATGATGCCAAGTGCCAGTGAAATGCCGAGGGAGATAGAAAAAGTCGAGCAACAATATTTTAGTAATTGATGAGATTTGAGATCTCTGGCCGACATAGTTAACTTTATTGGGATATGTATTGTTAATTAAGATTGGTCCACACACATTTAATGCATGGAAAACTATTATTAGTGGATGGATTCAATGTTTAATTAATGACTATATTGGAGAAGTAAATAAAATGTAATGATGGAAAGATCTGTTGGATTATACCTAACCTAAGATCTATGATCTTGATTAAGTGACAAAAGATCTATCTGGCCTAGATGAAGAGGTATAATATAACCTACATAGGTTATTATCACTGTATCCAAGTGTAAGGAGAAGTTGTAAGCAAGATTATTGCATGGTTAATTGACTAATTGGCAAGACCTATCAAAGAAGGTTGAGCAGAGAAGCAGAGAGAGATTGGTTGAAAAATTTCCAAGCAGATGTGAAGTTTGTGATGAAAATGGAGGCCACTTAGTGAATTATCATTAGAGATGAAATTAGATCTGGATTTGCAAAGTAAGTTGTATATATCAGATCACACCTCCTAATTACTTTCAAACCATTGTATCAATTCAAATCCTTTAACCAGGTTGACCTAATAGTCATTGTATAAATCCTTTGAACAAGGTGACATTTAGATTGGAATGTTCTAAGTCCTCTAACAAGGCCACTCCTGATAGGGTGATTAAATCCTTTAACTAGGTCACATTTGATAGTGTGTTTTGTAACCTTTAATAGGGTTGGCTCCTAACAAATCTCACTTTAGAAGAGTGAAATTTTGGTAGCATGTTACTGGTGGTTTTTCCCATATTGGGTTTCCACATTAAATCATGGTGTCAAAATGTGTGAATGTTTATATTGTGTTTTAATGTTAAGTTTTTGTAAGCTTATTTCATTAGTACAGTAAAAAAACACACTTTTATTGTTGATTGTTGTCGAACAAATCTGAGTTGTTTAAGTGGTATAAAGCTTTAATTGTTACATCTAGACCTGAGGATAACTGATTCACCCCCCCTCTTATTTATTCTAAATTCATTCTAACAGATGTTGGGGTCATGAACATCACATTTATCCCCAATATTATCTTGATATAATATCTTCCCTTGCTTTACCTATTTGACTTTGTTTCATTTTTAGACTTAGAAGAGTCTCCCCTTTAAAAAATAGATTCTTTATCCCTTTTTGGTGAGTTGGGCTGTAAGAGTTCAAGACAAATTCCATAGAGAGAACATAATATGAATTATCACTATCAATTTCATACCCATAGGACTATGATAGATTACAAGCTAGGCTCTCCTTTTTAAGGTGCTTACAATTACTATCATGAAAACATGCTTCCTCATCAGAGGGGTCATCATATAAGATAGTGGCCATATCTGAGTAATGTACTTGTATATTTTAAGAAAAAAATATCGTAGGTTTAGATTGTGAGGATTTTAGAGGGATGGACACAAAATTTGTGTACTCTATAATGAGAAGAATAAAAACTTTATGAATGATTGGTGAATTTTTATTTTTCCTATCCCCGTTGATGCTAGAATGACGGGAAGAGAGTACATGGTATGGAATAAAAAATAGCCTATTATTCCTAAAATAATTCAATAATATAAAATGATAACTAAAAATATTGGTGAATTATAAGAGAACACACCAATTAAGTTTCATATTCATTCAATTTATTTAGATACATTCAAATAATTTCTTATTCATTCCTGATTGCCTTCAAATAAGGAATATACAAAACCAAAATTGTCACACAACCGCACTCTATAAACCAAGAAAGGGTAGTTTATTGGATTGATCTAACTCTAAAACTTAAAAGCTAATTCACTATGCCAACATTCCCTCCGTTATTACAATAATTAGAGCAAGAAAAGAATGTTTCAAGGGTTTTGAACCCAACCCTTCTAGAGACTTTGATGAACTATCTTCACCAATCCTGCTTGCTTGCTCAAGAAACACCAAACTAACTAAATCATTGAATCTCCCTACTTCCTTGCTTATCCAAGAGGCATCAAACTGACTATATCAGTAGATTTCCTAACAAGAGAATCTGAAACCATTTGTACAACATGAGTTTTCCCATCTCCCATGCACAATGAGACACATTTCCTCCAAAATTCCACATCTCCTCCAAGTGTGTCTAATGCCTCCTCTAGTGTTGCACATGATATTCATTTAATCTAAAATTTTGCATCTCCTCTAAGTGTTTCTAATGCCTCCTCAAGTGATATGGAAACAATCTCTCCCTTATTGTACAAATCATCATCGACATGCCTACACATGAGATGCCTTTCATACAAAATTCTACATATCTTGCAAGTGTGTCTAACGCCTCCTCAAGTTCTTTATAAATCATATTCAAACTTTTCTACCCCCTTTCTCCTTCAAGGGACAACCATGATACCAAGCCCCCTCTTCTCTTCAGGGACACAAGTATGTGAATTTCTCACTTTTCTTCAGGAACAAAGTTTCCAAGCCCCGACTTTTCAGGAATAGAAATAGGTAGCTTCTCATAAAATAAATCATTCCTAAGAAAGAAGCTAGCTCAGGATGATAGAAAACCCCCTGCCTCTATTGCATCTATCCTCTTGTGAATTCTTTTGTTTCTAAGGAATATTATCTTTATCACAATGCGGTGAGTCTCTGAGTTCTTGAAACCACCAAGTCTAGTATGAATGAGCCCAAAAGCATTGTCATAAAGTATCATTATAGAAATCTCCAATTCAACCAATAATGCATCTATTACTATAAATGGTTCTAATACAATTGGAAAGGTCACTCTTTTTGTCTTATCTTATAATTGTATAAACCTTTAATCTTGTGTACTCCTTTTTACTAAAAAATAGGAAAATTTTCTAAATCCTTATACCTCCCAATAAACTTCAATAATGCACAATATAAGGATCCAATCTTCCTATCAAAACCATTATTACTCCATTCACAATAATTTTTAGGATTTGCACATAATGATTTAAAATACACAATAAAAATTAACCTTATAACTCAATTTTTTTTTTTTTAAAATATAAAAACTAACTAACTAACTTTTACACCAAATTCATCTAACAACAGGTAGACATTCATATTTATTTATATTTTGAAAATGAAATGAAAAGATTCAATTCTTAATTTATTTTCCAAACTAAATCAATGGTGCAATGATTCAAATAAAAAAATAAACTCACAAGATCCAAACATATGATTTTTGCACACTCATCCAAATTCCACCACCGTTTCTCCCTTTCTTTTCAAATTCTTATATGAAAATGTGTCATATCTAGTGCTTAGAAATTCTAAATGTCAAACTTTAATTGAGGACATGTTTTTTTCTAGAAGTTACTTGATAGTTCTTTGGTCATTCAACTTTAGCAAGAAAATTAATCTGTATCTCCTCTCACACTCTGTCGCCTCTACATCAAAAGTCTTTGCCGCTGATTCAGATCATTCTCTTCTAAAGTAAATATTGAAAACTACTGTGAAATTTATGGCCAAAACAATGCAATTCTATATTCTACTAAATAACAGTCAAAGCCAAAAACTAGCGCACCTAGCTGCTGGAAAAATTCAGTACTTAGATCTCCATGACTGCACTGCTCTGATAAAAATGTAAGAGAACACAATAAGATAGTTTGATATTCAATCAATTCATTCAGATGATTTCTTATTGATTCCTGATGTGCCTTTAAATAGGTACTATACAAAGCTAAAACTATTAGATGACTGTAATGTAGAAACAAAGAGTCGATATATTATTGGATTAAACTAACTCTAATATAGAAAATGTAATACACTATGCTAACATGAATTTGTCATCTAATTTCATATATTTTATAATTTCTCTGGTACCCTCCACCCAAATGGGTTTGATGGTTTTTCAATCAAAATACTTTGCAGTTTTTTGGTTCACTAGTTCCCATTTATCTTCCTTGAAGAAAATGTTGACTACTTCATTAGAGGCCTTGCAGCCTCTATAGAATTTTTCCCCTCAATCAAAATTCTTGTGACTTGAAATATTAAGTATTTATTTATAGATATTTATGCTTTTTAGCCACATAGTGTGACATTTTTCAACTATTTTACAAACATTTTTTTTGCTAGTGGGTCATAGAAATGCAATTTCTCAATATATGTAGAAACTTTGGCCGCTGAGAGATCACTCCATAGAATAGGATCATTCTATTCTTTCTCAAAGAACTTGGCTTTTCCCTATTCCTATCCCCTCCCATTCAATGATTGAAGAATCATTAAGGAAGCCAAAACCTAGTTAAGAACATGAGAATCATAGTAGAAGAAAAACCTAGAAAATTTGACTAAAAGGCTAATAAATATGGTGGCCCAATAAATATTGTATTTATATCTCTTTTCTTTATATCTTATAATGGGATCTACATAACTCAAACTTTGATTCTAAAAAAAGTGGATGAAATGAATCATCATTAAACATAGCATCACCACCTCTACATGTTTTTATTATCATCATTGATAAGATTTCTATCTTGTTTGGAGACATAATCATTTGTTAACCCCATGGTGAGAAAAGAAATCAAAAACCCTATTCCTCTAGTGATATACATGGGAGACAATATAATCTTTAAAGGTCTTTAGCATATCAAGTCTATTGATAATAATATTATTAATTTTCCAACTAGGTTTTTGAATCCCCTTGAGAAAATGAAGATTAGCTTGGTTAACCCCGTGGTGAGAAAACAAATCAGAAACCCTATTCCTCTAGTGATATACATGGGAGACAATATAATCTTTAAAGGTCTTTAGGATATCAAGGCTATTGATAATATTATTATTAATTTTCCAACTACTTTTTTTAATCCCCTTGACAAAATGAAGAATACTTAAATAATCTCTCTAACAAAAATTTAAGGATTATAGGATACCAATGTAGCCTACTTTTTCCTTGGTATAGTGGTTTGTCTAGTTTCCCAAAAGGAGGGATATATTCAAGACAACTCCATCATTGTGATCATGTGCAACTCCCCCATATCCAACAAGTCCAAGATATTGTTAAGACACCTCATTAGTATTAATTCCAATCTACCCTATTGGAGAAGCTTTCTAAAAAACTCCAACTCATGTCTATTTATTATTATGAACAAGTTTTGAAATGTCACACTAAAGGTGTGAATTCTAAGATACTTGAAGATCATAATGAGAGGAAATAATCTAAGGGCCCTTAATACGTTATTTAGGAGCATCCACCATTAAATTTTCTCTAGTTGTTGCTTGTATCTTACAGGCCAATTTATCATCAAGACAAGCTACATTCCTGAAGATTATATTATTTCTTTCCTTTCAAATTCCCTTGGAATGATGCATTATGAAAAACCATAATCGATAAAGAAAGGTATTATGAGGAGGATCCCATTAAATCCAACATTCTAAAGAGGAAGAGGGGAAGATGCAAGAAATAGATCATAAATTTAAAAAATGAGCCCAAAATTTCCACACAAACTTGTTTTCACAGAGAATATGAAAATCACCCTCAGCCTCTTGTTTACACAAGAAACCTTTTATAGTGATGGAAAAAACCCTCTTACAAAGATTATCAATTATGAGGATTTTATTTTGGGTATGGATTTTTAAAAAAGGTTAATCGTGGGTACCAACTTAGAATTCCAAAAGCGCCCAAAAAGGTTTAGGAGATCATACATCAAATTGAATCTCAAAAGCATTAGAGACCAATGAGGATATATTAGTTGAACTTTCCCAAAATATAGAGTCCTCATAATGAGAAACAATAATATAAATGTTAAATAGTTGATCTTGAAAGAAAGAAAGAGTAGGGCCAATTAAGCCAAGATCCATCCAATTATCACCTAGAATATAATCAACAAACCAATTTGCTGCGGCTGCTGTTTGCACAGCTGTTCGTAGTGAAGTGGAAAGGAAACCTTATCTAAAAGTGGTGCCTGATGTAGTCATGGGTTATGGTCTAGTTTATTAAGAGTGCATTGAGGCCATACTTTATTGATGTCAGTATACTTCAAGAGAAATATTAATTCCAAGTTTGGTTGCAGTTGTTCCACTTCCAGTCGTGGTCTGCCAGCAGAATTCCTCTGTTTTGAGACGATTCCACACAAGATTCGGTGCTTCCCTCCTCAGTCATTGGATGTTCTGATTCGTTGCCATCCTCAAACACCAAAATATTTTCATAAAGTTGTTTCAGATCATTGGGTCTGATTGGTGAGTCTTTGGTGACATTGGTGTGACAGATAGTTGCCTGTTCCTGTGGCAGCTATTCTTCCAGCACATGCCGAGGCATTGCTTGGTGCTGCTCTGCTCATTGTTCATTTGCAATATTTCGTGATTGAGGTTTCCTCCCAGCCCAGCCCACTTTGGTGTGGATCGTCTTGGGATTCAGTTTGTTGGCTTGGCTGTGGTTCGGGGCTGGGTCTTTCTTCTGTCTGTGGCGGTTTTTCTCTTTGGGTTCAGAGTATTGCTCCTGGAATTTACCACGCAGGGTCTGGTCTTTTTGTTTGCGTTGGGCCTATTTTCACTGATGGTTTGGGAGCCGCTCCTTGTAGCTTGTTCTTTCAGATTTTTGTGCGATGCAGAGTTGTGTCTGTCTGCCCAACGTTTACTGTTTGCCTCACAATGGTAGAAGTTGTGAATTCGCTTTTGGAAGCTGGTACTGATAGATTTCTAGATTTCTTTTCATGCCATTTCCACATGTTGCAAACAATTTCCTTCTTTGTTGCATAATGGGCATGTTTGCATCGTCTTAGTTGCATAGATTCTTCTCCTAACAAGTGTACTGGACAAGGATACCGGGTTTTATTGTCTGGTTCTTTCCCGGTTGAGTCCTCGAACCAGATTATCTATTATATATATATAGTGGCTTGCCCACTTGGCTTAAAAAAAAAAAAAAAACAAACCAATAGCCAACCCCCATTATGTAAATATCCCTAAATTTAACTTCCCTTGGTGAGCATAAGAAGGGGTTATCCATGGATAGGACTAATCATGATCCGAAAATCACATTTTATAATCATTACCAAGAGAGCACTATAAACCCTTACAGGCAATAGATTTAAGGATAGACACAAAATTACACAAAGAAGAGTTGGAATCCATGGCCCCGTTATCATATTAAAAAATCCAAAAAATGATTATAACCATCAAGATATTTATTAGAAATAATATAAGTGAGCTCCTTCTTCACCGTGAGAATTCTCCATAGTTGTTTGACCAACTGAGAATTGTTATGAAAAAAATTCATCCTAATAGCCAAACCTATAATTTTTTAAGGGAGGTAGAATTTGTTCGAGGTCACTAAATGAAATGTATTCTTTGTCTCAAACACCATCGAAAGAATGTTTTGTCATTTTTGGTCAATTTTGACTAAAAAATTCTCAGGCACGTGGAAGAGACTCAAGGTATAGATCGATATATTTTTAAGGGATTCACTAATTGAAATTTAAAATCTTGGCTCAACAAAGAACTCTTCTACCCTACAAGCTTGGACTAAAATTTATCAGGGTCACCTATTCAAAATGAATCAAGGATAACATTTGAGGAAAGGAGAAATTGAAGATAAGTTTATGGTAGCTCTGCAATAGGACAACATATAATAGAAGAAATTCTTATTCAACCTTTCAAGAGTGTTGATAATGAAGACAAAGCTCTTGGGAAGGTTGATCTTCTAGCCTGGAACCCCTTCATATGTCACTGGAATGCTTTAAAATATTGGATTCAAAAATAGATCTCTCACCTGGAATAATGGTGTCAAAAAAATTTATGATGCAAGAAAACCTCAGGAGATGATGATGGGAACAAAAATTGAAGAAGACTAGTCCTCATAACTTTTTGAATGTATATACCTAGAGCTTCCATCATTAATATGAAAAGGAATGGATAGATAGGATCCTACTGATTGATACCCTAAAGCTATTTAAGAATCTAGAAGGAGATCCATTAGCAAGAAGAAAATGCCAAAGTAGATATAAATTGGTTAACAATCTAGAGAACCATGGTTTTAAAGAAAGTAAAACTTTTCAAAGAAATTTCTAGTTAACCAATTCATAAGCTTTATGGATTTCAAGATTGAGAAAGAAACCAACCTTATTATTGACCATAAAGGAATAAATATTCTCACGTAATTGCCTATCAAAATTTTATTATTTTATTTCTAAATTGAAAGCGGGAGTAGCTACTTAAGGTAGGAGATTAATATTTTAGTCAAAATATTGTACAGACAATTACATATACTAATGGGAAAAAATCCCCCAAAAAATTAACAACCACCTTGTTCAGAATGAGGAAAATAAAGTTTTATTTAGTTACTTCAACAAGGTTATAAAACCAAATAATTCCTCTATTTTACTAGATAAAATATGTGGCAATAATATCCCAAAAAAATTGGAAGAAGAACATGAGAAACCATCCAAGCCTATGACTCCTTTTACTTCAAAGGAAAGGATTAATGATCAAACTTTGATCTTTAAAGCAATATTTGAAAGGGCTTAACCCATATAATTTACGTATCTAGGAAAGGCATTTCCCTAAGGAAATCCAGTTTCCCAATAAGATCTAGGGGTTGATCATTAGATAATAGATAATAAATAATAAATGTAGTTGCTTGCATAATATATTCATCTTTCATATAAAACAGTGTCGTTATAGGATATTTTTGAATCTTGTTGGTAGCTCAATGCTTTATAGAGGATATGTGAAAAACATTAGTATTACAATATCCACTTTAAATATAGATAACTTTTGATCTTTGTTTCCAAAAAACCTCATATTTCTTAATTATAGTATGGAGCTTAGAAATGATGGAAATTTTGTGATTAAAATATTATGGGTAGCTCCCTATAGTTAGATCTGACGTTGAATATAATCAATTTTTCTTTTAAGTTGGTTCTTATCTTGGAAAATATGACCCAAAGTTGAACTGTTCTATTTAAGTACATTGGATTTCATAAAGGCCAAACTTTTAACCATTTAGTACATAGTTGTATGACTGATATCAATATTCCATCATTCCCCAATTCTTCCTTTAAGATCTAGGTTGAGGGTCCACACTTTTGAAACCTTAAAGGGAAGTTATTCTTTTAGAAATCAATGTCAATAAAGAGGGAAATACAAAAATAGTCTGAACCATTACAAGTAAGATCCAAAAGATTTTAGGTATACAAGAGAAACCAATCAAGATAATTTAGTATTAGGTCTAGGTTAACTTGGATAAGATCTATACCACTATGCCTATCGAACCAAGTATAGGAAGCCCCTTTATATATCAAGATACAAAAATCCTTGAAAATTAACATATTGAAGAAAATAAAATCTACTATCATCATATATGTAGGAACCTCCTTTCTTATTAGTAATATGAAAATAGGTATTTAAGTCTCCCAAAAAAACTATCTTCTATCCGTACAATTGGATCTATATCTCGTAAGAGAATTCTAGAGACTTAATATAGATCCTTTATATTTGGAATAATTATTTGAGAGAATTTAAGAAGTTTCATCTCTAAGGTGATCAAATCGAGTCACTATTTGATTGGAATCAAATAAATTAGAGGATATTTGATAACTTATGGGTTCCAAAATGTTGTAATGCCCCAGAAGCACTATCAACATCATAAAATATAAACTATAGTCCTTAAGTAAACACATATTAAGCCTCTAAACTTTATCAATTCACACTTTAGTCTCTTAAAAAATAATTATAAATGATATATGATCTCTAATCAAGTTTTAAAAGAGATCATATTTTGGGGCATTAGTGAGCATCCTTGTGTTGCGTGATATAATTTTCATTTATATTTTTGAGGTGTGCAGTTAAGGTGAATCTCAAGTAGTTTTTTATTAGTTCTATTAGCTATATCCAACTTATTTTTCTTATCTCAACTTTGGGTTCTAGCTGGTTTACCTATGGGAGTTATTTTCTAATCCACAATTTGTTGTTTGATGATTCCATGTGTTAACATAGATTATAATGTAGTGAGTAGAGATCCTTTGAATTTTCTTAGATTTGACCATAGTAAAAGGTTTTTCATCCATGAATTCAAAAGGATATCCAAATTCTATTGGTAGAACCATAGAAAAATTAAACAATGAATCAATGGGAGGATCTAGATGCTAAGGAGGTTGGCCAACAACCACTTCTTGATGAATATCTATCTGAATATTAATATTTTCATTCAAGATGACCTTAGGATTTCTATTTCTCGCAATGGTATCTACAAAATTATTATCCAAGCTTCCTTCTTAAATAATTTTAGGGAAAGCAAGATTTTCATCCATAAAAAACTCCAAATAGCTAGGAAGAGGGATCATCATATTTCTTTGGGGTTTTTCTTCTCCAAACCTTTTAAAATAATTTCACAACTTTGTATGGGTAATCTATGTGGCATCCCTAAAAGAATATTAATATTTTCATTCAAGATGACCTTAGGATTTTGATTTCTCACAGTGGGATCTATAAAATTATTATCCAAGCTTCCTTCTTGAATAATTTTAGGGAAAGCAAGATCTCCATCTACACAAAACTCCAACTAGCTAGGAAGAGGGATCATCATATTTCTTTGGGGCGTTTGTTCTCCAAACCTTTTAAAAGACTTTCACAACCTTGTATGGGTAATCTATATGGGTAACCTTTTAAAATACTTTCACAAATTTTAAAGTGTGGCATCCCTATCTCCAATAGGTGTATTCTATGTTAGAGCCAAGATGAATCTTTGGACCCCCTCTTTATTCATTGTCCCTTTGTTAGGTCTGTTTGGCAGTTTCTCCTGTCTCTTTTTGGCTTGCATTGGTGCTTCCCATCCTTGATTAAGGACATATTCTCCCATTGGACCTTTCCTTTCAAAAACACTTCCTTTCAAAAAAAATTGGTCATGGGTGCTTCCTCACATCTGTTGGGGAATCTAGAAAGGGCACAATAACTACATCTTTAGGGACTGTAGTGCCAATCCCAAAATCATATATGAGAAGATACACCATGCTCTATTGGAAAATTTTGTTACTTGTGGGAATACTAATCTGTTTACAGGTAATTATGACTATGCTGATCCCATGAAGAGTATACATAAAAGAAAAGACTACACCTGGAGATGTCCTCCAGATGAATGGGCTAAAGCCAACTTTGATGGCGCAACCAAGGGTAACCCAGGCAAGGCGGGAAGTGGTGGAGTGATTCGAAATTTATTTGGCCAGGGAATGGCTACTGTCAGCCTTCCATTGGGCACACAAACCAACCACTACATGGAAGTGAATGAAAAATCCAATTGACTAAATTAGCTCATGACTTGGGAATCAAAAAACTTTGGTTAGAAGGTGATTCATGCAACCTAATCAACTTTCTTAACTTGTGACATCTGTCATTGTGGAATATAGCTAATATGGCTGAGAAAACCCACTACCTATTGGACATCTTTGATAAGGTTCATATATCCCACGTGTTTCGAGAAGACAAGTTGTTGACTAGTTTTCCAACTGGGCAGTGAGAAGTGACAGGCAGACTCACTGGCTTAACGGTGGAGACCTCCCACCTGACACTTTGGATTTTGTTGCTGATGACCGAATCCATGGGAAGGAGGGACTTTTTAACATTAATAATAGTTTTTAATGCATTGAATGGTAATGTCTTTTCCATTAAAATAAAGTATGAGACAAGTGGGAAAGACAATCATAACAAATCACACTCGCACACTTACTAGGTGCCTAGATGCATTGGCAAAACTTACCATTCAAGGAAAAGAAATACAATTATTTGGAAAAATTTAGAGAAAAGGGGTTGTGCTTATGTTCTACCTCCTTTCTGTTTGCGCTTCTTGGTATGGTAGAAGAAAGACATAGGAGGGAGACTGCTAAAGATTGTGAAAAATGGAGGAGGCGTACAAAGATTTGGGACTACCTTCAAAATGGTGGCATTTCTACCTTCATCGAGAGGCTTCATGGTGGGAAGCTGTCTGTGACAAAAATGTTCTTCATAAGCTGGATTGAAGGTAGTATTGAGATTGAAGGGAAAAAATTACAGTTACCGAGGAGGTAATCTCTGCTATTATGAGTATCCCTATTATTGGAAATAAATTCTACAGAGACTGAAAGATATATGATTCGGTGATTAGAGACTTTGTTACAAATGAGTAAGAAAAGAAAGCGCTTACCAAAGTTGGTAACCACTACCTTCCTGAAGGACTGAAAATATTGTGGAGGTTTGTTTTGAGAGCCATCATCTACTACATCACGTTGGATACCAAGTTTGACAGAATTCAAACCTACCATTTTTTCCTCTTAAATCATTTTTTCCATGGCATGCACGTGTCTATTCCCTTTTATTTATATGCTTCTATAAATGATAATATTAATGGTTATAGAGAGAAGGCCATAGCTAACCCTGACCTACATGAAGGCCTTTTTCTTTTAATCTTTGAGTATTTTAAGGCCCAAATCCTTGGGAAGGGGGTATCCCAAAAAGATGAGATGGAGGCCTCTGATTCTTACTAATTTACTTTGGAGATGGAAGATAGTGAAGGTCTGCATTATCAGGACTATGATGAGTATGAAATGAAAAAGAAAAATCAGGGTTCATCTTCTAAGATGCGCAAAGTGAGTCTACAAACCATTAAAAAAGAGAAAATGGTCACTCCTAAAAAAAAGAACACCATGGTTATTTTTTTTAGGAAGATTACAATGATAATGAGGAAGGAATGGACACAAATGGTGAGGAGAAAAAATATATTGGAAAAGATAGGAAGAGAAGGAAACCCACAACGGGAAAACACCAAAACAAAAAGGAAAAGAACAGGGAAGTGAGTGTTGACTGAAAATATCCAGAGGACAAGATCTATTATGTCTCCCCTATTTCGTACCACAATCTAAAGAGTATGCTCTAGGGAGATTACCATGAGACCAATCAGGCTATCCCTTCCCCTTAGGACACCAAAATATGGGGAAGGATGATAAGCATGATAGCAATTTTTGTTGTTATATGGCATAACAGGGGAAGATAACTCGATGGCGTGACTTCAATGTCAAAATTTCCATAATAGGGATCACCAAAGAAATTATAAACCCCAAGGTCATTGAAGGTGAGGTAGGCCAAATTAAGTTGGATGAACTTATCGACCTGTCAATGGTGGTACTTAGTGATAACACCAGGGATTTTGAGATGAATGTGCTCAACAATACTTAGAATAGCATGATAGATAACTACGAGATAATTAAATAGCTATTCCACGAAGTGGAGGATCTCAAAAAAGGGGTTAATGGAATAGACAAGGCTAAAAATGAGAGCAATATAGAGGAATAGAATAATCTAAGCACCAGAGTGCAAAAAATGGAGGATAATATGACTAGGGTAGAAGCTACCCTAAAGAACATACCGGAACAAAGCTATAATATTCTAAAAGCGTCGAGAGAGCACACCAATACTATCATCGAGATGCTGGAGGAAAACTTAGATGGGAGGGATGCTGTGAACTTGGAAGTGGAGATTAAACGTAACATTGAACAGGGTCCTGGAAAAGGAACTAGAGCCAGAACCAAGAAGATAAAGGACAAGGACATGGCGATCAATCTCTAGAAGATCAAGGATTTAGCTGCTAACATGGATCTTCTTGAGGCCAATGCGGACACCCTAATGGTCGAATTATCTTGAGGGTCCCTGGTCTTTTTTGTTGACCCTATTTTATTTGTTCTTTTTAAAAGCTCACTCTATTTTTTGCTCTGGCCTTTGTTGGCATATAATATCTTTTGGCTATGTTTCATTTTAGATTGGGCGTAATACTTTATTTTTAAGTTTTTTTTGAGTTTCAGGATCCCTGTAAAACCTGGTTTACTTAATCAAAAACTTTGTATGCGAAATCCTTGTCCAAATGAACCACTTTATTACAATGAAATTATGCAAAATATAAATAAGCTCAAATTCTATAGCGGATACTATACCCAAAGTTTAAAGTTATTATTTATCTTCAAAGGAAAGTCTATATATTGACTAATATTGACACTAATTTGGGAATACACCAATATTCTTCTATAGGAGGCCATGAAATCTATGATATAATCTCACCAAAATAGTAAGGAAAACCTCTTATATTCTCCTCATCCAAATATTTAAGGGAAAGATCTAGGAACCTAAAAAAAGCTAGGGTAATATTATGGGAACAAACCTTTGGATTATATTTAGATTCCCTTCTTTTAAGGTCTATATAAGATAGACCTAGCAACCAACGACCTCTGTATATAAAAATAACTAAATCCTCTTCAAGACTGAAAGAGAAGGAGAATCAACTCTTAGCCATAGCTACCACATCCACCTAACCTTTCTTTATCTATTTTCTAGTGACCCAAGCTTGGATCAATTTAATTTTTGGGTGTGGCCTAGTGAACTTTCCAATCAAAGAATAATCCATCAATGCAATCCACTCCCCAACTATACAATCTAGGATAGAGATAGAAAAATAGAAAGAAACAAGGTAAACAAAATGGTAGACAAGGATAATTTCTAACCTTTAAGGAAAGTGTGAAACCTCCTCCCACTTTAAATTATAGTTCATTATCAAAACCTTAGCACAAGCTACCAACAAAGAATCCTAATTAATGGGGGCCCAATATACATTATTTGGCACAAACATGGATAGATCTCAAGGAGAAATATAATTCATAAGAATTTATTGAGTGGGTAACAAAGCATCTAATTCCTTACTTGTGTTACACTCACTCCTATAAGAAGTAAAAGAACCATCTTGTGCACCCTCAAATTATGCACATGCCTCTTAATTTATTTTTATACAAGACCCAAGGATTCCTACCTTGGGAGAATCCAAATTCAAAATCAAGAAGATGTCATTTCTTGTAGTTAACAACACCATTTACCCTTATTAATATTATGAGGATAAATATTTAATTATATTTACATGTTTAAGTTACACTTAAGATAAATCCATATTATGATTCATTACATATATCATATGAACATTATTATTTTCACCTAGGAGGTTGAATTTACCTAACCTAATACATGACTAGGATACATGTCTTATTTAGTTCTCTCAATTATATTTCACCTTTAATATATAATCAAGGTATTATAGTCATTGAGAAATTATTTGTAGCATCAATCTATTTCCTAACTAGTAACTAGCCACATCAAACCATCTCTTGGCTCTTCTGTAGAATTATTTCATCAATCTATCGTCATGTAATTTTAATCAATGTTTAAAAATTAATCAAATTCTTACTTTCCTTACCAATATTTTGAGTTTTGAAAACAATTTTCACTAACTAGTGATAATTGCTCATTATTTATCTAGAGGATGTGACTAAAGAAATATGCTTTTAACTTCCAACATAATAAATAGAAAGTTGCAACATCATTTTACTAGGGATACATTGTTGGCAATGGAATCATCTGTTCTTTAGTGGTGATCTATAAATTCTTCCTTGATAGTGACAAGTTTTTGTGCATCATATAAAGGTTTTGATCTTTTGTTGATTATGGAGGGTAGAAATAATTTTATTTAGTGGCTATCATATATTATTGTTCATTTATTGCATACATATACTTACTAATGGAGGCTATCCTTCTTAACCACTAATTGCGGTTCTCTTATTCCCAGCTACCATTTGCGTCATTATTCACAAATTTATCACCCTATATATTTAGCACTATTCTTGGAGGTAGTGATGTCTTTTCTGCTAACATATCAGAGTTTGGTGTACTATTTTTCTTACAATTATTATTTTTTGTTTCTAGCCATTGGGTGAACCCACAATATTGGGTTACACTTTTTTTCCTTTACGAACACTGAACTCTACCTTTTGAAAATTTTTTTTTTAGATTCGGATGCATATTCCCATTTAATGATTTGAAATCAGAAGATGAAGTAAACTAGAGTCTTTTAGGATTTTCTATATATATATA
>MU224765.1:211588-222118 GCA_018584345.1 Thuja plicata
CTTCATATAGCATAATTTTTTTTTTCAAAAATAGATATCAATGTGCTTCTTTCTAATTTAGTTTTGTAACATCCATACAGAGGGAATAAAATTGGTTTGATGACATTATCATGATTATTGCATATTTTATGAACGTTTAAAGTTGAGTAAATCACAATTTTGACATACCTTGACTACATAGCATATAACTTGTTATGTATTTATCAAAATTCAAATTTGTTTTTGATACAAAGTGGAATTGAAGAAGGAGGGCACTGCAATTTTTCAAATTTTTTTTTTCTCTTTTCTACTATTTTTCATTGAACATCAAACTTGGAGGTTTATATTTCATAAAAAAACCTATATTCGATGCACGTCAAAAAACATAGGCCTAATTAATTTAAAAAATGTCAAATCTATATTCATTAGAAAGCTCGTTCATAGTACTTGTGTAATGAAAAAGGACTTGTACCATGAAAACTTCAAACTTATGTTAACCTCTACAAATGGCCTCTATTAAGAGACTTTCGATAGATAGTAGTTTCAATCAAAACTAATTAGTTTTAATCAAAACTACTTTCTATCAAAACTATTTGACTAGAATTTCCCTTAGTCAATGAATTTTGATAGAAAGTACTTTCGATAGAAACTAAAATTTCTATCAAAATTCCCTACTTTCTATTGAAAGTACTTTCTAAATCCGCCTACTTTGCAAATTTCAGGAGGAATTGCTTCATCCGAAAAAGTGGAACCTACTATTGTGGGTTCACCCCAATGTTACTTTCCTTATTGGCCCATTTATTTCTCAACTCTATGCTATTTTCTAATATTTTCCATTAGGGTTTTAAAATTGTATAAGGGTGTGCCAGCGGTCAATAGGAAACTGTGTAGTGGTCCACAATAGGAGAATTAGTCCCACATTGGAGTTGTAGGAGGTATTTGTATATTTAAATAGACCAAATCTTGTAAGTATTATCATGAGACATAGTCACATGTTGTTTAGAGACTAGTCTCAAATTGTGGAGATATTAAAATAAGCATGGGCTTGTTGAATTTAGAGATTTTTTCTTGTGATGGGTTTGATGATTTGGAGGTGACATGGTAACTTGTTAGTGTAGGAACCTACCAAATCATTGATAGTCATAACCTATCCAAGCCCTATTTTTTTGGCCCAAATTTCAGTCATCAATTATTATCAAAATTGGTTGTTTGTGTTCAAAGGAGCATGTCTTGTGCTTCTGATATCAATTTTTACACAACATATATTATTAGAAAGCTATTTTTTTGTCTTCATAGCAATTGTAGTTAATCCACCTAAATTTTCTATTTTTTGCACCATTTGTACCTTGAACTCTCTTTTTTGTATTAATCTCTAAGAATTTAGAGAAGTATAGTTTGTAGGAGAGTCTCCTTTTTCGTTTCTCATTTCATCTTGGTGGTTTCAATTTTTATATTCAGCTCACATGGCTAGAATAGGGTTCGAGATCCCCACACTACACAGCTATCATAGTAAAAAAGTGAGCATGCAGTGTTTACTTTATTACAAATGGTTGTGGTCAACCTTGAGTGAGACTCAACCTAATCTCACTAGGGAGTTTGAGAGGTTTACACATTCGGCTAAGTGTGATTAAGTGATGGGTTTGATTAAACTCCATTTTTTGCAATCCTTGTTCCCCATCAAAGACTACAATATACCAAAAGAGGTATGAGATAAGCTAAAGGATTTTTTTGGTTTAATTAGTGAAATTCAAGCTATGCAGCTAGAAGTAGAAATTCTATCCCTTTCTATTGATACATTTCCTTCCATTCATAGTTACTTGGTAAAATTACAGTCTTTGTGCTCTTATTTCAAGGGTTGTGGTAAAGAGAAAATAGATAAGGAATGTATATTCTTAACTTTTTCTAATATTATAGGTGTATTTTCCATTTTTTCCCTTTCCTTCTATTCCAGTATGTATGGGTTAGGTACAAGATTTTAATTCAATATTTTGAGACCTTTTGTAAGAAATTGACTAGGGAGAAATCCAAAATTCATCAAAATGATGTCAGCAAGTCTCATTATTAGCTTCTACTCCAAGTAAAGAAAAGGGAAAAGGGAAGAAGAAGAAACCATAAGCCCAAGACAAAATCTTGTAAGAATTCCACAACCTCTTTAAAAGACAATAATTCAAAGGAGAGATTTATATATAGCTTTTATATGAAGCCCTATCATGGTGAACAACACTCTTATAACAAGAAAATTCATTAGTTAAAATAATTACTCAAATAGAAGCATATTTTTGTTCCGTAATCTAGTTCAACCTATTCGACTTAAAGGGAACATGAGGATACATCTCCTAATAAATTTGGAAAGGGTCCTACCTATATTATCACTCACATGTGTGGGGATATTTTATGGATAATTGATTTAAGAGCTTTAGTTTACATTTACCTCTCTAGTGATTCCTTGATCATGGATTCACTTAGAGTACCATTATAGGATACACTATTGACTAAAAACAACTAGCTTTTTCATGCTTCTTACATTGTTAATAGTATTTTAGATATAGGTATAGAGAGTAATATTTATTTGATTCTTAACATGTCTCATTATGTCTTATTAGTATATCATCTCACACAACAAGATAACATAGTTGAGTTCACTTCTATTTTAATTATTATTTGTCTTTTCATTTAAAACTTCATTGATGATGATGATCCATATGTTCTATTGACTCCTTCCGACAAGATTTTTGATTCTAAAAGGTCTATGGGCATAGTAATGTTTCTCCCATATTGTACTATATCTAAGGTTATAGTTGACATAGATTCAAGGAATTTGTTATAGTAGGGCACATTGGTTTTCCAAATTTGTGGTTCTAGGTTGGTTTCATTATAGGCCTATCAAACTTTCCTTCTCATTCTTCTACTATAGATTATGAGAGCATTCTTAAGGAGGCATCACTTATCTTTGCAAATTTTTCATTGGAGGGTGACCTTGAGTCTTCTACATCCATTGTTCCTTCCTTCATTAGGGATGTTATTATTCTTGATGAGACACCTTGAGAGAGCCTTTATTCTTCTTGCACACTTTTATTTCCAAGACTTCTTCCTAGTCCTTTTCTCTTAGATATTGAGTTTCTTCTACATGCACCATTGGATATTTGTCTTCTAAAGAGAGGAATATTATTCATGTACATCGAAATTTATTTTGGATTTTGATGCACTTCAATATTTTTGAGGATACTTCATTATGCAGGGAAAATATAGTCTCCATGTTTATCTTCACTGGAGGGGTAAATTTATTGTATTACCATGATGGCTATTGTATTTTGAGCTATTGTTAATTCCTTCATTCATCACTACATGATTTTCATATATCATTTTTTGAGAGGAAATTCATACCATGGGGTTTTCTCATTTTCTTTCATTGTAAGATATTAGTTGTACATAGGTGCCTAACATGGCCTAGCTATTGGGACCCATCATCATATCATATTGCATAATTTGTATAACAATTCTTCTCCTTGAGTTTCACTTAAGTTGGGTGTCAGAGTAAATAGTTAATTCTATTTACATGCTTAAGTTTTTTATTGCTAGTGAAAATAGGTTTTAGGGGGACCTGAAACCCCTTACAATCCTTGCAAAAAAAATTACATTAATCCCATTGAACTGAAACAGGACTAGAAACCAGCCTGCTAAACCTAGAACCAACACAAAAATCCAAAAAACTAGAAAGGTCAGCAACAACACCTAGCAACAAAAAACCTAAAACCAAACCAACACAAAAATAGGGGAACAAAAAGACCTAGGAAAACTCTAGAAGAGTTCCATCCACCTCTTTCTTAGCTTCTGACACCTTCTTGATGGCCGCATTAAAATTTGAGAGCTCCAGGATCCTATCATGGATGTTCTTCTTTTTTGCAGATTGAGTACGCTTTCCTAGACCTACATCATCTTTGTCATCTTTGAGCTTCATAATCAGAGACCCAACATCCAGTTCAGACTTGATGGTGAAGCACTCCATTGTAGAACCCATAAAAAGGTTATTATCCACCATATGCTTCTTAAGAGTATTCTCCAAAATTTTCATTCTCTCCTACATGTCCTTCATGTTTTTCTCATCCTCTTCATCCTTTAGGACTTCCATCCCGACCAACCCAGTATCCAAATTCCCCTAAAGAAGATCAACTTTGGCAGAGAGCGAGTGGAAACTAAGATTGAGGCTTTTAATCTCCTGGAAAACCCATTTCATGAGGCAAAACAAATACATCGACATTGCCTTCTCTATTTAGAAGAAACCAAAAGGGGGGTCAATCTTCTCATCCATATCCTCTTTAAGGAGTTGAAAATTCCTTTCCTGCATGTCAATCATTCTCACAAAGGGAATGTTCCTAGAGTTGGAAGGGTTATAACCCTTCTCATCAGTCTCCAAAATAGGAATCTCATTATCCTTCTTATCTAATTGCACCTCCATGACAACTTCAATCTATGGGGAAAAAGGAACATCATGTTCCTCAGAGCTAGCATAATTGACCAGAATGGGGACCTTCTGACCACCCACATCCACATCTTTATCCTTGGCTTTAGGGTTCGTGAAATTTTACCTTGGCTTCAAGGGAATACTCATCATTTTCTTCATCCTCACCAAAATCACTAACCAAAGTTGACAGGGAATCTTTGCTTTCCTCATCAGACTAAGTGTGGAGAAAATTTTTAGTATTCGCATAACCATCAACACTCTCACCTTCAGAATTTGTTTCCATGCCATCATTATTTTCAAATTTTAATTTTTTACTCGCTGTCAACAAATATTTACTCTCACCCTCACTAATCCATTTACTCGAAGCCTTGAAAGAACCAGAGTCCCTAGGCGAGGGGATAATAGGTCTACTAACAAAAAATTTCTTAATATATTCCACAATTAAAAGGATAAGACCCTCATGCAGAATGAGCTTGCTCACTTTCTTCCTATGATCAATAATGCTATGGCGAAGGGACTGCAGCAAAAAAAATGAGAAAGAAACCCTAGCCTTATGTCTGAAATGAAAAAGTAGCAAAAAATTATAGGAGTGAGCACGCTTATACCTTCCATCCAGAGTGATATACTCCATAAAAACAGTCATAACATTCGTCTATATCTTCTTGACAGTATCCACATTATAAAAGCCACCAGAGTCCTTCCCTAAGCACTCGGCCTTTGCCTTGTCTTTAGGGAAATGTTGAATGGACTATTGGGAGATATTATTGTCTCTATAGAACTTCATTCCCTTTGTGTTCAACCCAGACACCTCCGCAATAAGTTCTTCGGTGATTTTTACTATCATTTCCCCAATAGTCACAGTGTCATCCTTTGAGCTATCAAAAAAATCCTTCGTGACTTCTTCTTTGAACCAATGAAGGTTTTCCATATATATTTACACTTAGGTAAAGTTTATATTAGTTTCCATTTCATATTTCCTATATGCACGCACTATTATCTGCACCCAGGTAGTTGTCCTTACTGATCCTTTCACATGACTGGGACACATGTATCATTCTATGCACTTCATTTCCCTTTTCCTTTTTCTATAGAAGAAGGCTTTTGTACTCTTTGTATCATAGATCAATCAATATTTATTTCTTGGCATCTTCTTTTGGTTGTCTTATCCTAGTGAGATCCTAAAGGCTACAACTTCTGATCTCCTATTTGCCTCTACAAATATATCAACCATGTGAAGATATTTAGATACGATAGATTATATGACCATATAGGACTATATAATTTTGAAATTACTTGGAAGATTTGAACAAAAGGGTCTAATGTCACTAATTCTTATGATACCATGATGCCTTGACATCAAATTTTATCTTTTGATTAAGTAAAATAGGTTTTACAGGGTTCCTAAAATTTGAAACATAGTTTTAATTTTTTTTTTTTAAATCCTAGACTTAAATGAAACAAAGACTAAAAACATAACAGACCAACACAGGGCCAGAACAAAACAAAACAAGCTTTTTAAAATAAAATACCGCAGGGACAACAAGAAGGGCCAGGGACAGTCAAGATAAGTCCACCATCAGTGTGGCTGCCTTGGCCTTGAGCAGCTCCATATTCACAGCTGAATCCATGATCTTGTGGAGATCATTCCCCATATCAATATCCTTTTTCTTCTTTGCACTAGCCCTAGTCCTCTTGCCAGGGCCATGTTGGCCGCATCATTCCCATCAAGTTTTTCCTCCATTTTCTCGATGATGACCTTGGTGTGTTCATTGGAAGCTTTGAGAATATTAAATCTCTATTCTACAATGTTTTTTAGGATAGCCTCAACCCTAACCATTTTTTCCTCCATTTTTCTATACTTTAGTTCTCAGATTCACGTGTTCAACAACAATGTTGTTGACATTAGCTTTGTCTATACCTTTAACCCTTTTTTAAGATCCTCCACTTCATGGAAAAGCCATTTAATTTTCCTATAGCTATCCAACATGCTATTCCTAGTATTATTAAGCACATCCAGCTTGAATATCCTAGAATTGTCACTAAGCACCACCATAGCTGGATCAATAAGCTCCTCCAGCTTAATCTAGCCATCCTCACCTTCAATGACCCTGGGATTAATAACTTCCCTAGTAATCCCCATTTTGGCTATTTTGACATTGAAATTACGCCAACCCATTATCCACCCATGTTCAAACATATATCATAAAAACTCGCTATCATGTCCAATATCACTCTCATTATCTTGGGGTAGAGAGATCTGCGGTGAAGGCTTAGCTTGGTTAGTCTCATAATGCTCTTCCTCGGGCTTCTCTTTCACCTTTTCCTTTGTTTTGTCCCTCTATGAATTTGTCATCACCATTTTGATATTCTCTTAGTTCTAAAGTTTCCCCTTTCCTTAAAATATTGAGTTAGATCCCTAAATCCTTAGTCTCCCTATGCTCCAAAGTCTCAATGAATTATATAACCTCTATTCTTCTTAATTTATTGAATTCTAAAATCTACAAATTTAATGCCAGTTCATATTGCATTCATACTTTCTTATAGGATTGTGAGCCTTCTAAGCTCACTTCTTACATATGTTTGGCACCTAGGTTCATCATTTTAAAAATTCTAGTTGTTCCACTTTAAAAATTGGATAAGATTAATAAATTTAATCACTTCGTATCATTTAGGAGTTTTTTTTTTATCAAATCTACCATAGTCTAAAGATCGCCTATAATAAAAATAACTTATACACAATATAGAGGCAATAAAAATGGTATAAACTAGATAGTTCATTAGATGAATAAATAAAATTAGTATAATGTACAACAAGAAAACCCTTGTTATTAGAACATGATTTAAAACTAGAAAAAATAATATTTTGACATGTATCTTAACGATATACTATGATACATAAATGATAAATTATTTAAGTAATCATAATTATAAGCATTAATATAATCTAATATAAAACTAGCAAGGTAATATGCTATTTTCCTATCAACAATTCTTTCCTATCATGTGAAATTTTCTGTTTTAACTTACACTATAAAATATCATGGCGACGTCTACATAATACCCACTATATGAAAGATTTATGAAACATAGGACACCACTATTCAATAATTTATCATTATACTATTTCCTATCACCATCAAGCCTATATAATTCCTCACATGTTGGGAAAGCTAGATAAAATGATGGAGATCAAGGGCATTGGATCAAACACATCAAGTGAATTTCTAGGAAACTCGTTAAACAATTTTAACATCAAGTATGAAAGTGACCATGTGTTTATTCACGCTACATTAATGAAAAAAGAAAAAAAAAACAAGCAATATTGACCCAAAAGCTAATAATATAGACACACATGGAACACCTTAGGCCATTAAGGATCATGGTTATCATTTTCTAAACCTTTTACCATCATCTATGTAGCTTGTCATAGTGTAATAAATTGTAACCACTTACAATTCTATACTCCCTTTTTCGTGGGCCCACACCTTTGTGTGTCTCCTCATTATCATTCCAAGACTAATTTGGGACCCTTCACTATTAAACTATTGTCATATGATAGTATGGAGATCACATCATGTGTCCTAAGACATACATGATCCTTTTACAATTGATCCAAGCCTTTTTGTGTGAACTATGGCACTAAGAACCATGGTCCCTATGGAATATTATGCTGGCTACCATAGTCCTTCCAAAATGGGCCCAAATTTTTTTTTTTTTTTGTTGGAGGATTCAGACCTGTGAGGCAACCCAGCGAAGCACGAAGCCTGCGAGCTACCAACCAGAGAAGGCCACCATAGACGTTTTAGGAACCCGATACGGGCCCACACGTGCCTGAAACCTCTTCGGCTTAGAGCCAAGGACTGAGGAGCATCCACGCTGCCAAATTCGCCTGGGGCACGATCCCAGCCTCATCCCTTATGGTGTCGGAGCCTTGCACTCGGCAAGACTTGATCCCTGGTGGGCTCGTTGTGAGCCATTCAACTTCACCAGTAGACCAAGGGCCCATTGACAGGGGCCCAAATTTAAATATGATAATATTATGGTTCCTAGTAGTTATTATCTAATTTTGATATTTACATATGACTATTTAAGGTTGTCCTATTAGATAAAATGCCTTGGGAAACATATATCAGAGCAACCACTACACACTTATTTTCATTCAAATTCATTATTCTACATCCAAAAGGCATCTAGAAAAATCATTAATGGAAAAATTATTTAGGTCTAAGTATTAATGAGAAGAAAGTTACAATATTCATCATGTCGAAGATCTTTCATGTTTGACCTTATTATAAGGTGTCATGTTGTTGCATCAAAACTTGGAGATCTCATTTGAAGATAATTAACATTCGTCAGCAATTTCAAACGTGAGGCATAAACTTGTGATATTCAATATTGTACTTTAGATTAAGCTTAGTTCCTTATCATCATTGGTGTAGGGAAGGTTGAATCCTCTTAGGGCTTGACTAAGGCAATTTTCTATACAACACAAACATAATTTTTTGACCTCTTGTGTGTAATTTTTCAGATCTAAGAGTGAAGCAGTGGAGATCTAAATAATTTAGACTAAGACAAGAAGATTATAATACTGATAAAGTGACTCAGACACTATAAACTATTGCATAGTGGACAATTAGCCAATTAGTTTGACACTTTTTCATAGGAAGCATCAGAGTGACATCCTATTGTGAATCTGTAGATGATGTCATTTTTAGACATACTACCATGATTGAACTAACCAACATAGTTAGGTTATTTTGAGCCCAAATTTCAGTGACACAATTCTCTCTGACTCTCCTTTCCAAGCATGTATTAATGATCAGACCTGTAGCTCTATGTTCTTGTTGATTAGTGAAAAATTCATATCTTTTACGAAGTCCTTATATCAAATCAATTTAATTCAATCCAGAGAAAAGGAGGATAATTCTCACCCAATTTATGCTCTTAACTCTTTTCTATTTCAATTAATCTAAAATTGGGTCAACTAATTTTTATTCTCCAAGTTGAGATGATGTGAATAGATCTTTGTTATTTTATCCTAATAGATCCCTATTCATCACCTCACAATAGTATTTAGTCATCACATAATTATGTACAATATATTCACGTTAGTTATCAACAACCACCCATATCTTGAACATTTTTTAGTAACAAAACAAAGGGTATGAATAAATGTACATAGCATAAATTTTTTAACTAGGATTAAATGGTAGCATTCATGAAGCTTGACCACATACGAAAATTTGATATAAAGGTAATCATATCGGCATGAAGCCTAATATTTTTAGATAACCTGGTGAAGGAATAAGACAGTGAAACCTTAACTAGAATGTATCAAACATATTATCATATCTGAAATTAATTTTCTCTTTTAAACATGAGGGCATTTTCGCATGCTTATCTCATGTATTGTTTGGGATGGGTACAACTCTGCAAAAGCTTTTCTTGATGAACACATATACTAGCAAACTTCTCTCCATTATTCTTATAGCGAGTAACCTAAACTACCTATAAAATCTGTAGCTACTTTTACTGAAAATTTCCTTCAACACACGTAAATGTTTGATATAGTTACAATCATTTGTCATCATCTGCCAACGTCAAGCAGGCTGTAGCTATATTCTATGGAGGAGCGAGGCTCATTTATAGCTTCCGTTGAATATTCGGACTTAATTATATCCATGGCTTCTTTTATGTGTATTACAATATCGATTATGGTCGGCCTTTTGGTTCCTTCAGTCTGAATACACTTAAGCGATAGATTAAATACATGACAGAGAGATTTCATGTCGATATCAGACATACTCAGCTTTTGGTCTGTGATGGCTGTCAATGAACCACCAGCATCGTCGTTTCCTTCAACATGAAGCATTACCTGACAATATAAAATATAATGCATATATATTACACATTTAAGATATCAGACTAGATTTATAACGCTAAAGATTCATTGTATTAAAGAATTGGTAGATGTTGAGTATGATTTATATAAAATCTAACCCATTTCAAAAGGCTTAGCTCTTCTTCGCATAGCTCTGTATCAATTGCTTTCCTCCCGCATATCATCTCCAACAAAACTACTCCGAAGC